>CAIGQZ010000253.1:2678605-2741433 GCA_903798205.1 Danio tinwini
CGTGTTCTAAATGATCGTGTTCTTATAGTGCCTATCGTGTTCTAAATCGTGTTCTAAATTCTATACTTTTTAAAAGCATTGTAATGACCATTAATGTGTTTTAAATGATGTATTTCTTATACTGATGAATAACTTAAGGCATGGGTTGCAAATCGTGCTTTTCTCTTTCATACTGTTGTTCTGTATAAGTTAGCCTACGTGCTAGCATATCATACATCTACAGATTAGCCTGTTAGCTTATCTTATACAGAACATTTAAAACTTATACTTTATCTACAGTTAAAGGCAATACAAATTAAAAAATTCCAAATGATGTTTAACAGAGCAAGGAATTTTTCACAGTATTTCCTAAAACATTTTTTCTTCTGGAGAAAGTTTTATTTGTTTTATTTTGGCTAGAATAAAAGCAGTATTTAATTTGTATTAAACCATTTTAAGTTCAATATTATTAGCCCTCTTGAGCAATATTTTTATACCATTGTTATACAATGACTTTACTATTTACTCTACCTAATTAACATAATTAAGCCTTAAAATGTAACTTTAAGCCAAATACTAGCATCTTTGAAAATATCTACACCGTAAAAAAAATCTGTAATTTTATAGTTTATTTTCGGCTGGGGTGCTGGAAAAAAAACTTAAAATAACGGCTGTTAAATTACAGAAATTTACTGTAAAATAGCGGACATAAATTACAAAAATTTCCTAAATTTTTGTAACTCAACCTGTTATTTTGCAGTAAATTTCTGTCATTTAAGGGCTGTTATTTTACTTTTTTTTTTTGGCACCCCAGCTGCCGGAAATAAACTGTAACATTACAATTTTTTTTTTAAGTGTAGTAAAAGATTAAATAATAATAAAAACAAAAGAAATCAGTTGTTAGATATCAGTTATTAAACTATCATGTTTAGAAATGTGTAAAAAATATTTTTGTTAAACAAATTAAGGGAATAAAATACAGGGCAGTTATATGACTTCAACTGCATATAACTGTTAAACGTTTATCTTTAAATAATAAATAATAGCATTTGATTAGGCATTCACCACCGGGGGTTTCAAGAGGGGACTAGATTAGTCACCACACCTGAGGTCAGTCCTTCATACCTCGTTTAAATGCTCTAATAGGATTTGGCAGATCCTGGATCTTTTAATCTTGATAACTGATCTCTGGCTAATTTGGTTCTTCAAACAAATTCGCGAATCAGATTAAAATGTCTGGATGAACTGACCTGAGATTGCTGCGTGTGTTGTGAAGGACAGATCTATCGATCCTTGAAATCATGATCAGCGATGCAATGATTGTCTGAAGGCACAGCAGCATAATGACAAGTGGTGACGTGATGGTGACGTATGTAATACTGTTTCCGGGTCCAAGCCGCCACTCATTTGAATTGACAAAATATTAGTTTATGATCACTTTTTATTCATATCACACATTAAAGGGAATTTTATGTAAGGTCATAGTGTACACAACAATCACTGGGCTTGCTGCATCACAAACACCAAAATTTTAACAATTTATAAAAAATGCATCACTTTCTGGCCATCAGATATTAGCCATGGACATATGTATTGCGATTGTGATTTTCGAAAGTATTACATCGCTTTGTAAAGTTTATTATTAGCATTTGATGAGTCTCCTCATTCAGTTTCATAGAGCGCTTTGACCCGGAAGCCCCTTAGCATGACATCACACTTAACAAGCGGATATTCAATTATCCATATGAGCAAATTTGCATAATTTATAGTAAACGGTTTGTTAAATATGATATGTAATAACTTTCCACATTTGTTGTGGGCTGCAGGCTTTAAACTTTCATGTGTCAAGAGTATTTAGCAATTTATTTTGTTTTACATTTAGAGTGGATCTTCTTTATTATGGTAGCCTAGGTCTATTCAAGTTTCTTGGCTGTTTAAATAAATTTTGCATCAAAAAAGCATTTTGATACTGGTAAAGGCAACGTTTGTGAAGCATCAAATAACCCACCATATCTGTCAAAACATGAGCATGACTGCATAAATTATTATTGCTTAAAAAAGCAACAACAGTTGAATATTGTGCAGGTCTATCATACACAAATTGTACTAAAGCTGGTACCTTAAAATTGTACATGTTTGTATCTGAAATAAATTATTTACATCTTCCTGGTTGCCTTTACATACCACACATCGCTGCTTAGTGCCTGGAAAGAACACTTTGACGACTCAATCCATTCAGAATCAACTGTAGTTATAGCAACTCAAATTGTTAGGTCCTGACTCTTAACCGAGAGGAAATTAAGAAATTCATCCTAATCTACAGTCTCATAAATTGTAGGTTTTAATCTTAAGTTTGTAAGTTTGATTCTTGGCCGGTTAAGCCCTGAAGCAGCAAAGCCACAACACATACGATCCGCCATTTTATTCAGATGAAGGCAAAATAATTTTTATTAGTAAAACAAAAATATGTTTTATTTATATATATTTTTTAAAACTTTGACAACAACTCTCGGATGAGTCTTGAAGAACGAAACGATCCTGGAACGTGTCAAATCGTCAATAACCAAATCCAGCTGAGTAATCCACGTACAAAGAATGCACCCCAGGTGAAAAAAAAACAAGCAAAGCCTAACCAATATTTTGAATTTGGACAGCAATACCTAGTTCAACCACTAGCTATCAATCTGACATACTGCACCTGTAATGGTTTGTAACCCAAAATGTTAATACTTTGACACCTATTTTCAGGAGACTGCTTCATAAATGTCATTTCAGCAAAACTAACGTTCATCTCTTTCTTTTTTGAATGATATTTCAACGGCACTAGATGACACTAGCCTCCATATCCCCCGCACAGTTCAGCGTTTCCGAAATTCCATATAGCTCAATTTCTTATGCCAACATGCACGGTGGCACTCAGTCAGTCTGTGCATTGATGAATAAAGATTGCGTGTGTCTGCCATTACTGCGGCAGCCATGGCTCGTCTGCCAGAGTAATTCACTCGCCTCTCTCTGTGAATCTGCTGCGCTGGCACATCGACTTGTCCAGATTTACCGTGCTCACTCAGATGGAGAAAAAGAGCAGATAGGGAAATAAGAGAGAGGGTGTGTGTGTGTGTGGCAAATAAAGGTGATGGCACACATGTTTTTTGGGTTTTTTTTTTTTTGCAGAGATATGCCAGACGTGATAATTGTATAAAAGTGGTGAAGGACTGGAGCGGGATTGCGTGAAGGTGGAACTACAGTGTGTGTTTGAGCATGAATGGGGGTAGAAGATTGATAGGTTAGTGTTTCAGTGTACAGGAGAGATAAAGACTTGAACGTTACTGGAAAGATCCAGAGTATTTAAGGAAAGACATTTTAGGGGAATAGAGTAAAATATGAAGTATATTTCACTAGTTGATTGATTAGATAAGGAATTGGAAGCATTTTTTTTATTCTAAGTTTTGTTTATATGTGAGGCATTATTTAATAACATATGTGCTAATTTGCATACATTTCTACCTTAAAATTTGATGAGGTCAAGTTTTTTTTTTTTTTTACATATTTTTACAAAAAAGTTTTCTTACTTTTTTTTGCATATAGGGGACTTTGGGTGTAATAATATTATATGATATTATTATAAAAAAATAATTGACAGATAAAGTTTTTTCATATTTTTTATTCCAAGTTTCTTTTATATGCAAGTGAGGCATTATTTAATAAAATATGTGCTAATTTGCATACAGTTCTACTACTAAATTTGATGAGGTCAGGGTTTTTATAAAAAAAAAAAAAAAGAAGTAATAAATAGTCAAAAATGCTGCAAAAAAAACAAAACAAGACCATTTTGTTTTTATTTTAGGTAGGTCATATATGTTGTATATAATTAGCCCAAAACCTTCAAAAAATAGATATTAATAAAGTTTGAAGCTAAAATTAGCGCTTGAAAAATACGATGCGTATTTTAGAGAAAAAAAAAGTCCTTAAAATGTGTTATAATTTAATATAAATTGACATATTTACAGTTGAAGACAAAAGGATCATTTATTAACATTTATTATGAAATGTTATTGTTGTTTAACAGATAGAGGATAATTTCAACACGTTTGATTTTAATAATTAATTTCTACATAATATTTTACTAGTTATTTTTAAAGGCAAGGCAAGTTTATTTATATAGCACATTTCTTACACAGTTGCAATTCAAAATGCTACACATAAACAGGAATAAAAGAGACGAGTATAAGACAATAAAAACAAATAATATAAATAAAGATTAAAATGTGTTAAAACAGGTTATAAAAGAATGAAAAAGAAAAGAAAAACATAATAGTGCGACCTGTCAGACTTTATCAAGATACTAGTATTCAGCTTAAAGTGCTGCTTAAAGACTTAAAGGTGCAGTATGTAAATTTGACAACCAGTGGTTGAACAAGGTATTGCACTCCTGTATTAAAATAAACGCAAGCGCAGGTCGCCAGATTGAGTACAGGAGCGAGTGATTTAAACTGTGTTCTAAATAAAAACAATAACACGCGATAGAGGGAATATTTTCCATATTAAAAGGAGTTTTTGTCCTAACCAACACCTCGAATTGATATATTAGAAACGGCTTCTATTTCTCACAGCTGAACAACAGAAACCTATGACAGATCACCTTAGGTAAACCTTGTGTGCTTTATTCAGTGCTAAATACTAACAATGTGAGTTTGAATGCCGTTTTACATGACATTTATTGCAATATACTGAAAGCAGCAGCAGATAATTCACCTCAGATCATGAAAATAAAATAAACCGTTTGACTTTAGAACCAAACACATGAGTGATTCAGCATCTAATAATGTTAAAGACGTTTAACATGTATTAAATAGATTATAAACCTTACAGTTTTTTTACAGCGAGGGAATGACATCCAATGCAGTACAGAGTTTGTTGTTGTATTAGAGATAAGTTATATTGATTACATATTATATATATTATTTACATAATGCTTTCAGCTTATTATAACAGCTTGTCACCCAGTGATAAGCATAGTTATTCGGCAAAATTAACGGTAAAGGGACCGGCGTTTGTCTGACAGGTCCATTTATAATATCACCCTCCCAATGGATATTGGATACGATGAAATGGCCAAGCATCCAGCCTCAAATATACAACTATCTCATTGAAACTTTAAGATCACCTCAGGTAAACCTTGTGTGCTTTTTTCAGTGCTAAATGCTAACAATGCGAGTTTGAATGCCGTTTTACATGACATTTATTGCAATATACTGAAAGCAGCAGCAGATAGTTCACCTCAGATCATGAAAATAAAATAAACCGTTTGACTTTGGAACCAAACACATGAGTGATTCAGCATCTAATGATGTTAAAGACGTTTAACATGTATTAAATAGATTATAAACCTTACCGTTTCGTGAGTGAGTGCATATTCTGTGCTTCTGAAAGGCTGTATTTAAATTTCTGTTGTGTTTCGTCTGGTGCAAACAGCCAAACTGCTCGGTACTGCGGTTACTACGTATCTCATCACAAAGCATGTTGTTAGGACATGCGGTTAAAATATAACCTGCTCACCTAATGTTTACGTTCATAATATTTATATTATTTGCTAATTAGTAACCTTATGTGGAACTGAATCTGTCTCATTTCGATGTCTGATACTGTCCATTTCGGTCAAGGACGCATGCTTTCAGAGCCTTTCTGAATGAATGAAGTACGCTGTTTTCCAACAAGGCAACCCAGAGTGCTGAATTAAATTGGCTAAACTTGCATTGGGCAGGTTAACTTTACCTAAACAAAGACAGCGTTCTGGCACGGAAAACCCATTTTCAAAGCAGAATATCTGACTTCAGCATTGTTTTTCAGTTAAACAAGTATGTTCACTTGGGATGTTTCTTAAACATCTGCACACATATTATGGTATTTTTATGTTTTAGAAGAGTTAAAAACTTACATACAGCACCTTAAACTAGGTTAAATAGGGCAAGTTAAGTTAAGCAAGTCATTGGACAACAGTAGCTTGTTAGCCAACTGAAAAGCTTTTTTTTAAGGGGGCTTATGATATAAAAAATATTTTTTAAATCTTTTAAACTGCTTTTGCTCAAGCCTAACTAATTTCTTCAGAAGAAAATAATAGGAAATATCATTTAAAGTATATAAATGTATATATAAATGTGTATATAATATATATATATGTGTATAATATAATATAATATATATAATATATATAATGTGTATATAAAGCTACAATTTATTTATAAGCAATTTATATATTTATTTATAAGCAATTTATATATGATATAAGCAGTGTTAATTTCGTTGACAAAAAATCTTCGTCATTAATTTTTGTGACAAACAAGTTTCTAAGTGATGATGGCAACATTTTCATTGACTAATAAAAGCGAGACAAGAATGTGATTGAGGAATGTATTTTGGTAAATATCCAATCAGAATTAATCTTGGTGTTTGATGAATGACGCACATTTGAAAGGTTACTGGTCCACAGGAGACGCTGGATGCGATTACTTCATCTTTCATAGGGCGTCTGTCTGTCTGATTAAACTATAATGAAATGGCATAAATATATATATAGACAAATTACCGGTTTATAAACATTCAGGATGCGCGTGCAGCGAGGTTGCAGAAAAAAAACGAGATTGCTATAGCATTTATAGCGAGGGAATGACATCCAATGCGTTACAGAGTTTGTTGTTTTATTAGAGATAAGTTATATTGATTACATATTATATATATTATTTACATAATGCTTTCAGCTTATTATAACAGCTTGTCACCCAGTGATAAGCACAGTTATTCAGCAAAATTAACAGTAAAGTGACCGGCGTTTGTCTGACAGGTCCATTTGTAATAGCACCCTCCCAATGGATATTGGATAAGATGAAATGGCCAAGCATCCAGCCCCAAATATACAACTTTCTCATTGAAACTTCAAGTGATTTTACAAGAGAGAAGTTAAAAGCCTACAAGTCTTGTGCATGAAATAATGTTCCATGATTACCAGACTCAGAACTTACAAGGCTATACAAGGCCTGGATAAACATCAACAAGCTAAACAACTGTACTCTGACAGCAAACTACACCTGCATGGCACGGTATGTTAACTTACATGTTTACATTTCATTCTAAACATTCTGTGTCCGCAGTTTAATTGACCACTTTTAACTGTTTTTGCTAAAATCATTGCTGCAATCAAAAACGAGTTATGTGTATGATTCAGTATAGCGTGAACTTACCTGATATAAAATGAGAACTGCAGAGTCAAGCATTTTTAATTAGGTCCTCACTCCATTCAGCTCTTATGATGGCTGTTAGCCAAAGATGTCTGCCGTTGGCATTAAAAGCAGTGTGGTGTTTGGAATTTGCCATCCTACCGCACAACATGTCATGTTTGCTATTGCAATTGTTTTTTTGCAACCGGTATGCGGGGTTGAACCCGTGTGACGTCATGTGTGACATTAGTTGGTAATTCCCCTATTTGTATACATAAATAAATGTATTTACAGTTGAAGTCAGAACTATTAGCCCTCTGAATTATTAGCCCCCCTGTTTATTTTTTCCCTGTTTTCTGTTTAACCGAGAGCAGATTTTTTTCAACACATTTCTAAACATAATAGTTTTAATAACTGATTTATTTATCTTTGCCCTAATGAGAGTAAATAATATTTGACTAGATATTTTTCAAGACACTTCTATACAGCTTAAAGTGGCATTTAAAGGCTTAACTAGGTTAATTAAGTTAACTAGGCAGGTTAGAGTAATTAGGCAAGTTATTGTATAATGCTGGTTTGTTCTGCAGACTATTGGGAAAAAAATTGCCTAAAGGGGCTAATAATTTTGACCTTAAAATGGTGTTTAAAAAATTTTAAACTGCTTTTATTCTAGCTGAAATGAAACAAATAAGACTTTTTCCAGAAGAAAAAATAGTATCAGACATGCTGTGAAATTTTCCTTGCTCTGTTAAACATCATTTGGGAAATATTTAAAAAAGAGAAATTCAAAGGGGGGCTAATAATTCTGACTTCAACTGTATATACATTAGTCAACTAAATCTAGAGTATTTCTGAGTACTGGGTTGCAGCTGGAAGGGCATCCGCTGTGTAAGACATATGCTGGATAAGTTGGTGGTTCATTCCACTGTGGGGGCCCCTGATGGAAAAAACGGACTAAGCCAAAGAAAAATTTATTAATCTAGAGTAGATTTAGTGAACTTAAATCATATGAAATTTAGTTGACTAAAACTAGACTAAAACTAAAATGATTCAGAAGACTAAAATATGACTAAAATTAAAATGGAATTTTAGTCAAAAGACTAAGACAAAACAAATTCTGTCAAAATTACTGGATATAAATTTACAATATAAACAAAATTCACTGATAAAGTGCAATAAATGAAACCCTGTAGAATATTTTCTATGTTTTTCCATTAGAATAAATAAACAAACACTCTGCAAATCCAAAAAGCCTAAAATCTCAAAACTCGGGTGCGTCTTGCCCCTTAAAACTGTGTATATGCCTCAAGACGGCTATACTAAGTGTGAAATGATATCCTTAATGATCCTGAAATGCATAAAGGCGCTTTAATTTCACACAGATGAATTAGTCTTCAAATCCTGTGGCAGAGAATTGAAGCATGTTAATAAGCAATCTGCTTGGTATTTGAAGAAACGTGAACATTTACTTTCTGAAGGTGTTAATTGTCTTTCTGTTTTCAAGTGTCATTCATTGTGGCTCCTAAAGACACTGACACACAAACACACATGGGCTGATCTCTGAATGCTCCTCCTGCACACCGCGATCAATGGCTTTTAATTAACGGGGTAAGATGGACACGCTCGATAATAATGACGAGTGGGAGAGAGTGAGTGATTGAGGGAAAGAGATGGAGCTGTTTAGGGAAAAATAAAACTAGATATAAAGATGCAGTTCAGTAAATGAAATTGGAAGACATTTATATAGCAAGTAAGGGCGAAAGAATATAAATTGAGTCTAAATCGGGCATTTTCATACGTTTATTTGGGCTTTAGACTAGATAATGCTCTAGACATAATATATGTGTTGTATAGGATATAATATGCAATGTGATATTTAGTTCATAAAAAAAATTTATTTCCATGTTTAATTATTAAGTAGGAGATTTGGAAACTATTATTTAAATACTATAATTTTGTGTAAAATATTATTTGGAAAATATTTGTTAGTAATTGTTTTGTTAATTGATATAAATATATATATATATATCTTGCTCACCAAGGCTGCATTTATTTCATCAAAAATACAGCACACATTGTAAAATTGTGAAATGTTATTGCACTATAAAATAACTGTTCAAAAGTAGTTAATGTTTTAGTTTAATAATTTACTCCAGTCTTAAGAGTCACATGATCCTTCAGAAATCACTCTAACATTAATTATTATTATTATTATTATTATTATTATTAATAATGGTAATAGTAATGAAAGCAATAATAAGTTGAGTAATAATTTCATTTGAAACTACAAACAACAAGGAAGCATTAAAATTTTTAATAAATATTAACAATTAATTTTTTTTACATTTAATAAATGCAGTCTTAATGAACAGAATTATTTAAAAAATTATTAAAAAAAAAAAAAAATATATATATATATATATATATATATATATTTTTTTTTTTTAATATATGACATAAAACTATGACATATAAATATATATGACATAAAAACTGACCCCAAACTTTTAACCGTGTGTGTGAGTGTGCATATCTAGTTGAAGTCAGAATTATTAGCCCACCTTTTAATTTTTTTCTTTTTTAAATAATATTTCCCAAATTATGTTTAACAGAGCAAGAAGTTTTTCACAGTATTTCCTATATTATATTTTTTTTCTGGAGAAAGTCTTGAGAACAGTTTTTCTGGAGAAAGGCTAGAACAAAATCAGTTTTTAAGAACTATTATTTAAGAACCATTTTAAGGTCAAAATTATTAGCCCCTTTAAGCAAATTTTTTTGCAGTTGTCTACAGAACAGCGATATACAATAACTTAATTACCCTAACCTGCCTAGTTAACCTAATTAACCTAGTTAAGCCTTTAAATGTCACTTTAAGCTGTATAGAAGTGTCTTGAAAAATATCTAGTAAAATATCATTTACTGTCATCATGTCAAAGATAAAATAAATCAGTTATTAGAAAGGAGTTATTAAAACTATTATGTTTAGAAATGTGTTGAAAAAAAAATCTTCTCTTAGTTATTTTTTACATAATAATAATAATTATTAATAATAATAGTATTACAAATAATAATTTTAAAACTCTAGATTTGTTAGTTAAATAAATGTGTAAATAATATAAAAAAATATAATAAGAATAAACAGTGGAGTAAATAAATAACAAATATACATTATTCATAGTAGATTATAAAATATATTATATTTTATATTCTGTTCTATTATTTCCCATATATCCATATCAGAAAAATCATCAATAACATCAAATTAAGTAGTTTAGTTTTTTTATTCATACATTTTTTGTAGTGTTTTAACGGTATAAAAGAAAGCATTTTACAGAATAATAATAAGAAATATTATGAGTTATAGAATTAAAAACTATTTTAAACACTTTTGATTTATTAGTTGCATGTTATAAATGTTTAAATACTATTTAAAAAAAAAAATCACTAGAATAAATAAATATTAATGTAATAAATATTTTATGGTATATTATAAATATATAGTACATTTTATATATTTTTTGTTCTATTATTTTTGCATATATCCATATCAGAAAAATTGATAATAATGTCAAATTCGTCAGTTTAGTTTAGTACTAGTTAGTAGTAACAGGCAATATTTTACATAGTAATAATAATTAATATTATAAATTATAGTATTAAAAACCATTTTAGGACACTTTAGATTTATTAGTTGCATGTTATAAATGTGTAAAAAAATAAATAATTACTAGAATAAATAAATATTAAATATAATCAATATTTTATGGTATATCATAGATATATATAGTACATTTTATATATTCTAATATATTATTTTCCCAAATATCTACAGCAGAAAAAAAACATTAATAATGAAAAAATCACATTTTTCAAAATGTTTTGTAGTGATTTAACAGTATAAAAACATTTACAATAATAATAATAATAATAATAATAATTTTTATAATAATAATAATAATAATAATAATAATAATAATAATTATTATTATTATTATTATTATTATTATTATTATTATTATTATTATTATTATTATCAGTTATATTAGAAACACTTTAGATTTATTAGTTGCATGTTATAAATGTGTAAATAATATTTGAAAAAAACTATTCACCAGAGTAAATTAAATAACATAATTAATATTGTATGGTTTATTACAACACATACAGCCTATTATATTTAAATATTTTATTATACTATTTTATAATATACCCTCCTTTATGGCCACAATCTTCATGTTATAAAGGAGAAAATCATTATGTGCTATATGCTATATTTTAAAATTTTCTATCATCTTATGTAGTACCTTTAAAAATATTACCTTAATAAAACAACACCAATTAACAAACAAATAATAAACTTTATAACATTAATTTCTAATAGGCCTATGAAACTAGTGTAAAAGCATTCAACAATAAAGACGCAATCGTAATGTTTCCCATATTAAACTAATGGCCATTTCCCACACACCGCAGGAATCTCCCGGGATCATTCATTAGCACCGACCTGCTTCTCTAAGACACCTTCATTCCTCCAGAGTGACCACAAGCGGCCCACAGAGACCTAAATATCTCTCCCGTGGAGTGGACCGGACACACAAACACTGCACTCTGAGGTAAAGTGGACCAACACTTCATCCAGTTTGACCTCTGTGGATCGTTGATGTTTAGAGCTCTATTGATCTCCTTTAACCCCGCGGACAGCTTCATCCGTCCATCCTGAAGCGCAATTTATTACATGCTCGATCCCTCTGGGCCTTTACTGTGCTTTTATGATGATGTAATTATGTATGTAAATAGAGGGCGGAGCGGGATAAAGCTTTACAGTGCTCATGTTTATGTGCGCACAGTGTAAAGACTCGTGTTGCGCCGTTCTCTTCAGTGTTACTGTACGACTATGTTTATTTATGTGGACAGTCAGTCAGAAATGATAGTGCATTTACTTTTCCATACAGAGTTAATGATTACTTGTGGCTTTCAGCAGGAGTCAGGTTGATAAAAGTAGGTCATTAATATATTGATAGCCTAAAAGCATTCGTTCACATGAGATTCATGCTGTGTGCTATTCACTAAAAAAGTTTGTTTATTAGGGTATTCCACAGCATTCTTTCATTGACTCCTCCATTGATTTCTGACAATAATTAATAAACCTTTAAAGACAGACTTGTTGTTTGTCGATTGTGCATTTTATGTTTCAGTATAATGTATATGTAAAGCTGTGGTATTTAAAGGGTTGGTTCACAGTGTATTTTTAAGGCTTGGTTGTGTTTATAAAATGCCAAGCAATGTGCGCTCATGCCTCATTTGTAGAAAATCACGTTGTTATTTTTTTCATCTTACTTGATTATATACAGCCACTCAGCTAACATGAAAACGGATGTCACATTTCCTAGTTCCTCCCAAAGACCCGCCCTCAAGATGCTCTGATTGGTCAGCTAACATAATGTGCTGTGATTCGCGGATTGGTTTCACGTCACCAGGTAAATCGTCACACCCCTACAAGCACGCACTTTCAGCAGTAAGAGCTGTTAGATCAGACAGAAAATGAAGAGCACACAGCGGAACCTCACGCCGGCTCTCCAAAACAAAATCTGACAAGTGTCTTTCACATATATTCAGGTTATACGCATGTGTAAGAAATATGAAACGTTCACATATCTTTTGCAAGTAAGTTATTTGAGATATATAATGCACGGAAAGCGAATGCATAGAGAGACACTGCAACGCTGGGGAACATTGTGGATGTTTACAGTGACTGATAAATATGAATTTGTAGCTAAATTGTTAGCGGTGCCAAACAGCATTTCCCGTTGTTTACATCCTTGCTACAACATGCCGTTAACGCTAGACACTATGCATTTAATAGATCAGTGGCTCTAAACTGTAATACATGTACCACTATTGGTACGCGGAGGAATCAAATATGTCATATGTACATGGTACAGATAATAAAAAATTATTAAAAATGGTTTATATATAAATATGATGACATATAGCCTATATTTATGAGGTCCAAGCAACATTTCTAGGTGTTAATAAATAGGCTACTATATGTGAATACTTTATTTTTAAGTACAGGAGGTTTTTTTTTTTTTTTACTTTTTAGGAACAGTAACCTACCATTTTTAACTTTTAAAAACACATTTTAATTTAAATGTTGACGTTTTATCTTGTTTTTAAATATAAGCACAGTGCAGTGTTAATGTTTAAACTACTTATAATGTTTAAAGTGGCTGACAATAATAAATATTTTTAAAAATAGAAATTAATCTGCCTCGTTTTTGAACTGTGCAGAGCTGTAGCTGCTTTACTGGGCCTACTACGCTACTGTATTTCAATACTGCTCATTATGGTGGTACTTGCAGAGACAACTTTTTTTCTGAGGTGATACTTAAGGAAAAAGTTTGAGAACCACTGTAATAGATCAATTTGAAAAAAATAAAAATACTTACAGGTCAATTGGAGGAGTTTTTAGCCGAATCCAGCACTGAACTGAGAGAGATTCTGAAGGTTCTCCTTTATCAAATGCTAGCTATATATTTTTTTATAATTCTCTGGAACATAATTAAAATTAAACTGTAAGCACTTCTGTCTTCGTGTTGTGTCCTTTGGAAGCCTAAATACAGAAAGAGATGAAGCTCTGTGGAAACAGCAGTGTTTGGACGGCATTTTAGCTTTCTCTGCTATAACATTACAGCGCCTCTAGCCACGCCTTGTTGCTGCACGGAGTGTATGCGCGTAACCTGAAGTGTTTGTGATCTCACTAGCCTGGATGTATTTTTTTGTAGTGCCCAAATTTTGTTCTCTGTAGGCTTTACTAAGCTAACTCTGTTAAAGCCAATGTCTCTCTTTGCATTGAACTTTGAGCATCTTATATTCAGAGATGTTGTTTATGTTCACACAGCCAGGGCTGGAGCAAGCCGAACTGCCGCTCTAGGCAATGGATTAGCACGCCGCCCTCTACCCGAAAGTGAAAACAAACCTGACCAGTTCATAAAGTGAGGACAAGGGGTTGATGTTGCGGATGAGTCAGTACGTTGGGTTGGGCAGCGGGGAGTGTTTGCCACCCTCACTATTATGCCAGACCCCTATTATGCAAGTGTTCTGTTGATGTTGTGGATGAAAGTCAGTACGTTGGGTTGGGCGGCGGGGCACGTTTGCCGCCCTCATTATTATGCCGATCTAGGCGGCCGCCTAGGTCGCCTCTATGGACGCGCCGGCCCTGCACACAGCTACATTACACATAGACTAAAGTTTAAAATATGATATTGTAGTGGACCACCCCTTTAAAGCACTAGCCAAAATGGAAAATTCTGTCATCATTAAAAAATCATTCAAAACCTAGTCTTCCTCCAACACTCTTTTAAAGTACACATGAAATCAAAACTAACCGTATTGATTTTGTTAGCTTACGTTGCTAGTTTTGTGGTGAACAATTCATCTGTGCATATTATTTGCACAAAAACAGTGTTTGCCCTTGTAATCTTTAATTCAAATCTAAAAATGCACTCCATGGTTGTAGTCAGTTAAATTCTCAGATTACGTCTGTCTGAGGTATTGGGCGTGGCTAACATACTTAACCCCGCCCCTCCAACTGTCAGTTTTCACAACAAACAGAAATGTGGAGGAGGAGGTGTCTGTTAGGTTGTAATAACTCTCCCCAAACCCTTTTCGAATGCAGTGCTTACTTTACAACATCCAATCAGATCGCAGTGGAAAAAGAAGCCACGCCCACTGTTTTGTCATTTAATACCCTGCTTCTCTAGGAATCTTTTCACAATACGAAAAAAAAAAAAACGGTCGCAGCTTCCAGTTTATGTGGACTTTAAAATAAACATTGTTTTTTATTCAACACCAGAAAGAAACAAAGTTTGGAGCCACTCGAGGTTGAGGGAATAGTGAATATTGTTCCTTTACATTTTCAGGTGAACTGTCTCTTTAATAGGTTATTTCTTGCAGACAAACTGCATTACCCATAATGATGTCAGGAAGTGTCTGCAAATCAAAAAATCTCACCAAAATGTTTAGCTCTGCTCTTCTTGTCCAGACAAACACACATATGTTTTTATTGCCTTTCAGAAAAACAAGTCCCTGTACGCTCTTTCTCCACAGTCAGGACTTTGTAATGTGTGCAGAATGTGGTTTTTGCATTGTCTTGTTGAAATAAGCATGGGCGCCTCTGGAAAAGAAGGCAGTATATTGTGCTTCAAAATCTCTATGTCCTTTTCAGCATTAACTGTGCCATCACATAAGTGCAAGTTACCTTAAGGCAGGGGTGTCCAAACTCTGTCCTGGAGGGCTGGTGTCCTGCTGAGTTTTTAGTATATCTAGTAGGAGCTTGATTAGCTGGTTCAGGTGTGTTCTCTTCAGGACACCGGCCCTCCAGGACCGAGTTTGGACACCCCTGCCTTAAGGGCACTGACACAACCCCATACCATGACAGACACTGGCTTTTAGACCTGTTGCTGGTAACAGACAGTATGATCCTTTTCTACTTTGGTCTGGAGCATGCAGAGTCCATACCTCGCAAAAATAATAACTGAAATACTAATCCATCTGACCACAGTACATGTTTCCACTTTGTGATGGTTTATCGCAGATTCCACCAAGCCCATGAGAAGTCAACAATACTTCTGGACACTGTTAACATAGGGCTTTCTTTTGGCACAGTACAATTTTAACTGCCATTTGTGGATGTACCCAAGTATTGTGGTACTCGACAAAGATTTGCCAAAGTAGTCCTGAGCCCATGTGGTGATATCGCTTATACATGAATGAGGATTCTCATTCTCAAATGTCTTTCTATCTTTCTTTGGGGAACATAGTTTTTTTAAACATTTAAATACTTTTCTTACGTATTTGTTGGCAGGGGCGATTTTAGGATTTTTATTTTAGGGGGGCTCAGCTCCTTATGAGGTAAAAAAAATTATAATAATCAAAAAAATAAATATATATATATATATATATATATTGTTTATAGATCTGATGGTTCTATCTCTGTCAGTGACTCTTACAGTTAAAATGAGTACATCCACTAAGTGGTTCTGTCACGGTGTTTAATCCTTTCTGTGCATGCATGACTGTATGGTATAGTATGGTAGTTCGTTTTGAAATAAAAATAGTGAAATGTTTGTTAAGAGTTAAATTTTTTTGCTGGAGGAAACAGTTGTGATTATGAGGTGAGCACTGAGGAAATAGTAGATGGGAAATCCAATTGCTCCTTCGTGACATCGGGGTACAAGTGATACAAGTATATCTATAAAAAGAACTGCAAATAAGCATATTTTATAGCAATTTATCGATAAACGCACACCATGTTCTCTCGCTCTGCACAGCTGTGGTTTGCTGATCAAATGAAAACGAAATGACGAGGAGCCGCCAAATTCTGCCGCCGTCTTCATATTAAATTAGGACTGAGGTGATAATTTGGTCTACAGTTTATGAGCTAATCACAAAAGTTTTAGGGGGCTGAGCAACAATATAAGGAGGCTAAAGCCCCCCTAAAATAGGCCTAACAACGCCCATGTTTGTTGGCAAACTTGCGATCTTCGGCCCATCTTTGCTGCTAAAGGACTAGATCTTTCTTGGATGCTGCTTTTGTACCAACTCATATTTACCATCACAGGGCTCCAAATTAACTTTTTTTGCTTGGTAGCACCGGTGCTCCCAACTTCAAATATTTAGGAGCACCAGAAAAAAAGTAGGAGCACCCACCAAAAATGAAAGCAAATTGTATATTAAGGGATTTATTGTATTTGTAAACAACATCAATCAGGACTAACAAAAACCAGAAACAACTAGCTAACTAATGCTGTGATGACTTATTGATATCTGTGCAATAATTCCAAAATGAATGTCTAATAATTATAAAATATTATTAATGATGATGATGATAATAATACTAACAATGAATTATTTATTAAATTGCTCATTCCTCATTATCATGCTGCCCTGAATGTGCTTGAATGTGAGTTATCTGCTATAAAAAGTCCCACTGTTACATTATAAAAAATAAAATTGTGGTTTGCATCAAACAAAAATGAAGCATTGCAGTAAGAAATATAGATTTTGCACTATTGTTTTTTTACGCATGTCAATTTAATAAATAATATTTCTGCTACAAAACAAACAAAAGATTATAACAAATCACTCATTTCAAGGCTGAAGTCTGCCAAGCAGTCATCAGTAACTAAATAGAAAAATAATATACAGCTCAAGAAAGAACGAGAGAAGAGAAAGGAAAGAAAAGTCTCACTTCTGCCACTCTTTAAAAGTTTTGGTTTGGGTTTGGGTCATTTTAAATGCTCAGTCTCGTTATGCGCTGATTCACATTCTTCTGTGTTTGTGGGAAAAAAGCAGGCGAGTTAGCCGGTCTAATATTGAAGATTCCTGCGATGACCATCGACTCATTATTGTTCTTTGTCATGAGCGACAGTTTCAGTGTAAACCTAGTAAAGGCGAGCTTCTATGGCGATGATGTGTACAGTGTTAGATTCCACATTTAGCGGACATTCGCACTGAATTCGGCCATTAAACAGCTGATCCACTTCGAGTCTTTCAGCACACTCTCCGAAAACACTCGATTGATCAACATCCACAACATGATCGCTGTCATCGGCGTCATTATTTGTAACTTTAGGTGGGGTTTGCAAACCTGTGTACATTTCACTCTTCATTCGTTTGCATTTCTCGTGGTCACAAAGCTCCCTGTCATCTGACCGCGGAAAGCCTTGAGTGATTGACAGCTAATATGAACCAATATAGTGGCAGGGAAGAGCAATTCAGCACGTTTTTAGAAAAGATCTAAACCGGTCGCAATACAACCATTATATGCACTCGCACAAATGCCCCCAAGTATATTATGAGGTCGCATAGATTAAATATATATGCGACCAAAATGGTCACACTTTCGAGCCCTGCATCACCTGTTGACATGTTTTAAATCACATCATTATTTAACTACTTTACCTGATTACTAGCCCTGAATTGCTTCTGTCCCAACTCATGCAGATCTGAATGCCAGGAAAGTTGACCAGACAAAACATGAAATATTTCGTGTTCATATTGTCTGCAATTGAAATACAGTTCAAACCAGGAACCTGTTAAATAACGAATATACAGTAGATTTAATTATTTTGAACAGTGTTAGCAGTTTCACAAGTGGGTTGTATCCCTCACGGAGATAATACCCCCTAAAAGAAACAGATAAAAGTGACAATTATAAATGTTCCATTAATTCAATATGCATTTTAACGCCATCTTTTCTATTAACTGATTACGCTTTATGTAGCCGGTAGTCTTTCATCAGCTCTTAAATTTTTGATATAGATCTGACTTTAATATCCAGTTAATTGCATGAATATGTCATATCGAGCTTTAACTTGAGCGCTTTATCATCTAAAAGCATTATTAAACTAGTGTGATTCTAGTAATCAGCCTGCTTCATGCTGGCGTTCGGGCAGGCACGCGCTTTAAGTGTAGCTAATTCTCTGCCAAATCCCTGGAGTCCTTGTGATAATAAATAAATGAAATTTCATTAAAATATTTAGCCGGCTCCAGGCGAATTGTTTCCCAAGTGGTTGCGCACGAGAGACAAGGGTGCGAGCTGCTGTTTCATTCCACATGCAGCTCCACAGCAGGGAGATTTATATTCCTTTATTGGAAGAACAGATCTTTCTTTCTAAAATTCTGCTTTCTTTTATCAGTTAATTATCTTTTATTTAAAGTAATTGAATTCGCTTTTCCTCTTGTCTTGAAACATACAGTTTTTCTGGTTATTTGGTTTACACAGATGTCTTTGACAGATGTAACCAACACAGGCTCATTGGGAAAATGTGCCCAGGGCTACATTTTTTAAGAACCGACAAATGAAAAGTTCAGATGCAAAAGCCGCTAAACGACACTTCTGCCAAAATGAGCTAATGACATTGAGCGAATGCTTTAGGCACTGTATACATATTTAACTAATATTTTTGCTTCAAATCATCTAAGTCCCAGCATCCGCCCATTCAGAAATAACTGCCTCTAAACGCCACTTGCCTTTGACAGCAAAAGCCGCTATGTCCCGAGAACCAATCAGGAGGCGTGAATCTAATCATGTTTTTAATGTAACGGCGTGCTGACACGTCGGTTTTTATGAGAATTCCAATTCTGTTGCCTCACAGCAAGAACGTCAGTGGTTCAAGTACATAACAGGCCAGTCGACGTTTCTGTGCGGGGTATACATGTTTTCCCTGTGCTCGCATGGGTTTCCCCTGGTTCTTTGGTTTCCTTCCACAGTCCAAAGACAAGCGTCAGGTGAATCGACTAATTCAAATTGGCACTAGTCAAGCTCTTAACCAGCAGTACATCTCTACATAGCAATCCCTAATTTGTCATTAGCCCTAAATAAGGGATGGGTGGGGAGTGTTCTCGAGACCTACTGTTCTCTTTTCCCTGCAAACAGGAGGGAGTCTCGAGCTCGAGGATCTTATGATCTCCCAGTACAATATGCCAAACACGCTTTATAAGTGTGAACTTTTGAAATGGCATGTATGAGAAAACATGTTCCAGTAACGTATTTGAGATTGTCAAAAGTGTACACTGCGCCTTCTAGTGGATTTGCAAAAACAAAAACAGCAAGAAGATGTTGAACAGGATACATATTTGTTGGTTCTCAAAAATGTAGCCCTGGGCACATATTTTCAATGAGACCGGGGTGGCTGTAATCTTGCACTAAGTAATGCCACTTTGCCTTTTTTTTTGCAGCGGAATAAACCGCCAACTTATCCAGCATATGCCCTTCCAGCTGCAACCCATCATTGGAAAGCATCCATGCACATTCATTCACACACATACACTACGGACAATTTAGCTTACCCAGTTCACCTTTACCGCATGTCTTTGGACTGTGGGAAAACCGGAGCACCCTGAGGAAACCCACACGAACATGGGGAGAACATGCAAACTCCACACAGAAATGCCAACTGATCCAACTGAGGCTTGAACCAGCGACCTTCTTGCTGTGAGGTGATCGTGCTACCCACTGCGCCACCGTGACGCCCTTAGCCAATTTTATGTTCAGCTATATACAACAAAAGTGTGCACGCATTTTTAAGGGGGACCTAAAAAAACACACGTTTGAAAATAGGTTTATACTTCTAAGTTATTGAAAATGATATCCATCTACACTATGAATACACAATTTTGTCAAAGGAGTATTACATCATTACAGATGTACAGTAATGTTCAGATGATAGATTTTTTTCATAAAAGCTACAATTAAAAAAAAAAGTGGATTTAAACAGAAATACCAAATAATTATCATTCACAGATATTCAGTTGAGCAGGGTTTACTGAGTTTCTTCATTAGAGGATGCTATTTTTATATTTTTGTTCTGTTTCATTAATGTATTATACAGAGCCATGTGAAATGACTAGCGCTCATACATATCTTTATATTAACAGTTTATCTTTATATTAGCAATTAATATCTTTATATTAGCAATTATCTTTATATTATCTTTATATTAGCAATCAAAGGAAGGTCACCTGAGACAAACACATTTGCTGCACACATTTTAATCATTTTCACAGACCCATGTGAATGGTCATCATTTAGACGGTCATTTTCTCTCTTTCCTTTTCACCAATGCAACTAAGCCTAAAGTGCTCAGCATAAATGAGTACATCTCTTTTTTATTATATTTATTTTTATTCATTTCTCAATGAATATGGACAATATACACTAAACTGACACTTTATTAGGTACGCCTGCCCAACTGCTCGTTCATGCAAATTTATAATCAGCCAATCACATGGCAGCAACTCAATGCATTTAGGCATGTAAACATGGTCAAGACGATCTGCTGCAGTCCAAATTGAGCATCAGAATGGGGAAGAAAAGTCATTTAAGTGACTTTGAACGTTGATGGTTGTTGGTGCCAGACGGTCTGGTCTGAGTATTTCCAACGCAATCGCATGACAATTCGTAACTTTTTGGATCTAATTCGTACAAATTAGTACGATTTGCTCATCACCCAATGACGGTTGGGATTAAGGGTGGGGTAGGTGCCACGCCTCCTTTTTAAAATCGTACATTTTCGTATGACTGAACTCGTACGAATTCGCCACTAAACTGACAAAACATAAAATACATACGTTTCCTCGTGAGATCAGGCTGGTATTTCAGAAACTGCTGATCTACTGGGATTTTCACGCACAGCCATCTCAAGGGTAACTCAAAAACCGTAACCGTAACGTACAACTGAGGTATGCAGAAGAGCATCTCTGAACACACAACATGTTGAACCTTGAGGCGGATGGGCTACAGCAGCAGAAGACCACACCACATTCACACAGGCTCACCAAAATTGGACAGAAGATTTGAAAAACATTGCCTGGTCTGATGAGTCTCGATTTCTGCTGCGACATTCAAATATATATACACACACACACACACACACACACACATACATATATATACACATACATACATACATACCCATTTTTAACAGTGTACCTAGTAAGCACTGTTATTCCTATTCTTTACTTCTGTCAGTAATTACATTTCTATTATATCGGTGTTGTCTGCACAGTGTAGCTGTAGTGTTCAGCAGCGTTTATTGAGCTTCATTAGAAGCTGCTATTTCTGTACTTCATCGTTTTTCATATCTGTACTTCACAAAAGTCTCTGAGATTATTATGATAAACACTCTTAACATTATTTTAAGAATGTCAGTGCTTTAAAAGACGGTCATTAAGGAAAAACTAAAGTGCTTATAAAAAAAAAAAAACCTGAACAAGAAATAAACACAAAGGCTTTTTTTTTTCTTCAATAGGTAATTTTATTTAAAATAGTATGTTACAATGTTTCAACCTACATGATGTTTCTCAAAGTTTTTTTTTTCTCTCTTTTTTTTAATGCTTTATAACTCGGGTTAGTTTAACCTTCACACATTTCAGATATAAAACTATTGAATCCCGATAGTATTGTTAATTTACGCCTTCATCTCGGCTACGTGAAATAACGCATGTCTGTTTATCTCCTTCCCCTATGCAATATATTGTGTTTTTTCTCTCTCATATACAAATCCCATCCCAAAACCCACCGCAGCACATAGGACTTCAATGCTCTCCATTTAGCAGAAAAATAAATTAACGTTTTCAGTCAGAAAAGCTACAAAGACTCTGTCAGTATAAGTACTACACGTAAGCAGTAAAATGTACAGATGAAGCGCAGAACACGGACAAACAGCTGTTAACTTGTCAGTAATCGTCCCAACACGTTAATTTAGGGGAAATACACTTATAAACATTAATAATAATACTTTTAAGTTGGGCCTGAAGTAAAAGAACAACCAAAACAAAACACACTTAGTGGGAAGTTAGTGTATTTAAACTGAAGCGCGTTAAGTATCTTAAATGGTTCAAGTTATGATGACAAAAATAATAATCATCCATGTTATAAATACATTCTGGTACATTCATATTCTTTACTCTTTTTTTTTTTTAACACAATTAAGAAACACTGACCAAACGATTAATATTTCATAGCGCTGGTGAACATTACGAGGTGAAACACTCTCAACGTCATCTGAACAATACAAAAAGTGTCGCACCTGCGCACTCCTGACGAAAGGACAAATTACACGACCGTAAAACACAAGCCTTGTTTATTTTTTGACTTCATTCACATTGATAAACTGGCGGAACTCAAACACGGAAATAAACAGGACTGAAGACACTAAATTAAGTTCTTGTAAATATTCGTAGACCACAGATGCTACTGTGATAGGAGGCTTTACTCTAACCAGAGAGCAATTTGATGGAGAACACACACACACACACACACACACACACACACACTCTTATTGATCAGGGTTTCCCTAGCCAAGGTAGCTTACGCATTTGGACGAAGATAAGCGGATTTATCGCAGTATTATGCTGGAATGGAACGGTGAAAGCTTCTGACTTGCACCAAACATGCATGTCTTAAGATATTTATGAAGTTTTTGCATGTTTTGAGGGGCCGCTGTGGTCCATTCTTCTTATTTATTTATTTTTTTAAATAATTTTACCTGTAGTTGCACATTAAAAACACTAACATAAAAAAAAAGAAAATTTACTCACTTTACTGGTTAACCATTGGCTTCCATAGTGTGTTTTTGTTACTATGGAGGTCGATGGTTACAGGTTTGTAAAATTTTTCATAATATATTTTACAAATTTTGAACACCTGTAACTATTGGCATCCATAAGATTAGTTTTTCCTACTATGGAGGACAATGGTTACAGGTTTCTAACGTTTTTCAAAATATCTTTTAAAAATTTTGAAAACCTGTAACCATTGGCTTCCATAGTATTTGTTTTTTCTATTATGGAAGTCAATGGTTACAGCTTTCTAACATTTTTTCATAATATCTTTTAAAATTTTTGAAAAACTGTAACCATTGGCTTTCATAGTATGTATTTTTCTTACTATGGAAATCGATGGTTACAGGTTTGTAACATTTTAAAAAATATATATTGTTAAATTTTTTTAAAAAACATTGCCTTCCATAGGATTTATTTTTCTTACTATGGAAGTTGATGGTTACCAGTTTCCAGCATTCTTCAAAGTATCATCTTTTGTGCTCAACAGAATAAAGTAAGTTTGAGTGAACCATTGCTTTAATTTGAAACCAATAGTTTTTTTTTCTCTGCCTCTGAGATGTTCTTGAAATCATAAAAGAGAATTATTTAAACTGTCAAGACTGCAATATTTTCCATCTTTTTCTTTCTCTTTGTAGATCCTGTCGGCAGGTACGCTGCAGTGCAGCTCTTTCTCTATGAGTAAAAGAAGCCTCAGCAATCTTGAAAAATAAATAAGAGTAAAACAAACTCTGTGATGTTCCCTCTGAGACCAACAGATAAGCCGAGCAAGATCCTGAGCGCAGCTGCTGTATGTTTGATGCTGGCGCGCCCTACAGGTCACATGCACACAGTACACTTAAAGAGACAATTCAGACAAATATCCACATTCTGTCATTTACTTTCCCTCTATTATCTGTTGAGCACAAAAGAAGATATTTTGAAGAGTGTTGGTAACTAGTAGCAACTAAATTCCATATTTATATTAAGTGGTTTTAGCTCATTTGTACTTACACTGAAATTAATAATTTGTTACAATGAACAATGTATAAATACATGTCTTTATGATTGATTTAATACCTGCATCCAATTACTCCTGTAATTACACTGTTTACCATCCCCTAACCCTACGCATACCTCCAAACCTATTCCTAATCCTACCCGTATTCCACCTCAAGAGCACCAGAAGTGTTCTGCAATACATTATGAACTCAGTAAGTACATTATATTTATTGTTTGATGCAAGTACATAATAGTTAAAGCCTCCAAATATAGAGTTTTTCCCCCCTACTATGGGTGTCGATGTTTACAGATTTCCAACATTCTTCAAAATATCTTCTTTTGTGTTTGACAGATTTTAATGAACTAAATGGTGAGTGAATTTTCATTTTTGTGTGAACTATCCCTTTAAATATTTTTCACTCCATCTTAAACTTAAAAATCGTCATCATGTATTCACCCTTAAGACAATCTGAGGCAATAAAAACAGCAGAAGACAATTAAGATTTTATTATTTTTTTAAATCAAACCGGAGAAGTTTCTGCCAATCTCTAAACTTCTTTGACCTCATTAGTTTCTGAGTTTATCAGGGGTAAATGTGTCCTAATCTTGTACTGTACTACTTGGTTTTATGTGCTTGTCTTATTTACTTTTGTTTATAAACAAAACTGAGCAGACTTTGTATGTATATGTGTGTCTTTCTAATAGATGTTTCAGTTTCTCTCATTCCTCTAAAGGTTTATGGGTCGGGGGTGGTTATCTAGTAATGTTGGTTTGAACTTGGGCATAAAAAGTCAAATGTTTCCTCATACTTTTTTGAAATAAATTATCTGTGTAATATAACTCATATAGTCTATTCACTCAAACACTGATGGTTTAAAATGTTCTTAAATAAAAAAGCAAACATTGTATATGTATATCATATAAACTGCCTGATTCAAAGCAAATCTCTCAAAGGGATAGTTCACACAAAAATGAAAATGTACTCACTATTTACTCACCCTCAAGTGGTTCCAAACATTTCCTTTTTCTGTTGAACACAAAAGAAGATATTTTGAAAAATGCTAGAAACCTGTAACCATCAACTTCCATAGTAAGAAAAACAAATCATATGGAAGCCAATGGTTACAGGGTTTCAAATTTTTCAAAAGATATTTAGAAAAATGTTAGAAACCTGTAACCATCGACTTCATCGTAAGAAAAATAAATACCATGGAAGCCAATGGTTACGGGTTTTCAAAAGATATTAAGAAAAATGTTAGAAACCTGTAACCATCAACCTCCATAGTAAGAAAAAAATAATACTATGGAAGCCAGTGGTTACAGGTTTTCAAAACTTATAAAAGATATTTTGAAAAATGTTAGAAACCTGTAACCATCGACTTCCATAAGAAATACTATGGAAGCCAATGGTTACAGGTTAACATTTTTATAATATATTTTGAAAAATGATAAAAACCTGTAACCACTGTCCTTCATATTAAGGAAAACAAATAATATGGAAGCCAATGGTTACAGGTTTTCAATAATTTTAAGATATTTTGAAAAATGTTAGAAACCTGTAACCATTGTCCTCCATAGTAAGAAAAACAAACCCTAAAGAAGTCAACGGTTACAGTGTTTCAACATTTTTAAAAGATATTATGAAAAATGTTACAAACCTATAACCATTAATCTGCATGGTATTTGTTTTTCTTACTATGAATGTCAACGGTTACAGGTTTTCAACATTTTAAAAAGATATTATGAAAAATGTTACAAACCTGTAACCACTGTCCTCTATATTAAGGAAAACAAATAATACGGAAGTCAATGGTTACAGGTTTTCAACATTTTTAAAAGATATGGAAAATGTTAGAAACCTGTAACCATAGTTCTCCATGGTATTTGTTTTTCTTACTATGAATGTCAATGGTTACAGGTTTTCAACATTTTTCAAAATATCCTATTTTGTGTTCAACAGCAATTAGAAACTCAAACAAGTCAGGGGTGTGTAAATGATGACAGAATTTTCATTTTTGGGTGAATCTCTGCTTGAATGAACATTTTAAAACACATTTTAGTTGAAAAGAGGACAGAAATCTCTCAGCGTTGATTTAAAAGAAAAAAAGGCAAACTGAAAAATGCCATAAGGATGAATAAATGACAGATTTTTCTTTCATTGTTAGGTTAACCCTTTAACATCTGTCCATACATCCTTTTTAATCCCATAATCACACACACACTCCCATTTCTCTGCTGCCAGACGTGTTTACTCCTCAGTAACTAGAAATAAAATAAAAATTTTGCGATAATTCCATCGCAACATTATTTCTGAGGGATCCCATACTAACTGTCTGTACGGAAACCTTGCTACACAATTTAATGCGCTTTTTTTAAGGCATGACTTCTCCCCTCTCATATATACAGATTTTTTTTTTTTTAACTGTGATGTCGTTCCGAATCCCAAAGTGGTCATTTATTCCTCTGCTGCCCTGAAAACAGCTCTACGTTCTCTAACGCTCTCCAAAACTCTCCAGCCAGTAGACTTACAGAAGAGCCGCTCTCCTTCATGGAAGATCTGTTCTGTGTGGTTCTTGACATGTTTTAATGGGAGTCTCTACTGATGGAATGACCCACTGGTGCTCTGGATGTGGGGGTGAAGCGTCTCCTGCAGCGGTGCTTTGTGTGTCTGCGTTGGCTTATGGAGCGCTCCGCATCGGAAAGGCACACGTTTGTCTGGGTGGTCTGCGTGTTATGGTGGTCTGCTCTAGTGTGACTGATGCTGTTTCCCACAGGGCATCTGGAGAGGAGGTTTAGGACGTGGCTATCTCGCCCCCTAGGTGGCGCCATCCCTTCTGCTGCTCCAGCGGCGAGAGGTATTCTGTGGAACACACGAGAGTTTTATTAGCCTTACTCAACTTTAACATGAGTTTTGAAGATTTTGGTTTGTCTGTTTAAATGTTCAGAGATTAAATGTGCACTTCACTAAGCTTAAAGGGATAGTTCACGCTAAAAAGAAAGAAAATTCTGTCATTATTTACTGAGCACATTCTGTCATTTACTCTCTATAGGACGATATTTTGATGAATGCTGGAAACTGCTAGCCATTGACTTCCATAGTATTTGTTTTTTCTACTATGGGTGTGAATGACTTCTGCATTGCAACATTTCTCAAAATATCTTCTTTTGCTTTCAACTGGAAAAAGAATCTCATTAAGGTTTGGAATCACTTTTTTCCATTTCTAGGTCAACTATCCTTTCCCCAGGGGACTAAACTTATTAAAAAAGAAATTAGTTAATTGAAATAAATGTTAATTATCATATAGCAGGGGTGCCCAAACTTGGTCCTGGAGGGCCGGTGTCCTGCAAAAGTTTAGTTTAAACCCCAATCAGACACACCTGGGCTAGCTAATCAAGCTCTTATCAAGCTGCGGTCACGCTAGAGTTTGAGCTTGCAAAATTCTGTCGTACGGCGTTGCGAAAAAACAAGCGATTAAACAAGAAAACGATTGTTCCATGTTTTAAATTCATGTACAGAGAGGTCATGTTTTGATCCTCGATTGGTCTCTCGCAGTCAAGTGATGCGATTTTGCAGGTCAGAGTTTACCAAGCTTGAAGTTTGCACCGCAGCGAACTGCGAAACTTAACGCATGACCTTGCGCTTCCGGTCTGACGCATTCGCGTGCAAATTTATGGGGAGAAAAGTGCAGTGTTACCGCAGCTTTAGGCTTTCTAGAAACATCCATGCAGGTGGGTTGAGGCAAGTTGGAGCTAAAATCTGCAGGACACCAGACCTCCAGGACCGGGTTTGGGCACCCGTTATACAGGGTTCCCACTTTTATCCAAAAATCTAATTCCACTAAAAAGTGAAATTTCCATGAGATCTAATGAATGCAATAACAGGCTGCTGGTGTGTTTAATTATTATATTAAATTCATATGCTTAAAATAATCACATAATATTAAAATGGTTTTACTTTAAATATAATTTTGCAGAACTATAATAGCCACTAATGCCGAGTTCAGACTGCATGATTTTCAAAGTAGTCGTGTCACGGATGTTTTCACACTGCATGACTATCTGGGCTAGTGTTCTGTCTGTGCTTTGTTTACACTGTAGGATGGATCGATGACAGGAGAGTTCACACTTCGTGACTTTAACATAGGAAGAATCACAGACAACTTTGTCCAAACTACGTCCCACAGCCAAACAAACGCGAGAAGTGACATGAAAACAACGCGAGGTCACGTAATATATCTTTCGTTATTAACTACATAATGGAAACAGAAGGCTTTAGCTTTAGAAACTTGTGTTGCTCCCCTGGCTTTTGAAGAGAATTAGCAATCTCTCCTCAACTTTTTTTAACTTTTCGACCTGATTGTGATATTGATCAGATGGCACGTCAAACAGACACATTGCTCCAAATTTACACTAGTTTTTCCTCCATTTCTTGGGTCCAAATAAACTGAAAATGAGTGCTTTTAACTTCTCCCCCAGCCTCCCGTTGACCTGCAGGTACCCGTACAAGTGGATGCTGCTCTGTCATTGGCTGTAGGTGTTTGCGGATGTTATTTTGTATCAGAACACATTTCACACAGCATGATTTGAATCGCCGACAGCTCCAGATACTGTATTTAGCATGCCAAATATCTCACGGGTGTCGGCGACTCATCGGCGATTCTCTCATAACGCATCCTTGATAGTTCACACTGTGTGATTGTCACTCACGTGAACGAGCACCGATTTGCCTGTGATTTCAGGCATTTGTCAGCGATTTCTCAAAACCTGTCGGCTGGGTCATTTGGCATTTCTGTGAGGAGTTTGCATGTTCTCCCTGTGTTGGCGTGGGTTTCCTCCGGGTGCAAGACACAAGTCCAAAGAAATGTGCTATAGATGAATTTGGTAGGCTGAATTGTCCACAGTGTATGTGTGTGAATGAGTGTGTCTGGATGTTTCCCAGTGATGGGTTGCAATTGGAAGGGCATCCGCTGCGTAAAACATATGCTGTATAAGTTGGCGGTTCATTCTGCTGTGGCGACCCCAGATTAAAAAAGGGACGAAGCACAAAAGAAAATTAATAAAAGAGAACAAAAATGGATATTTATTATAGGTTAAAATCACTATAATAAAGTATAGTTTACATTTGAATTATTATTAAATGCATTAATATGTAATAATTAATAATTATTGGTAAATATCGCCACACATACTAGCGCATAAGTAAAATAGTATTATAATATAGTATTATAAAATAGTATTATAATAATATTTGCTCAAGAATAGCA
Source organism: Danio tinwini (assembly GCA_903798205.1). NCBI lineage: Eukaryota > Metazoa > Chordata > Actinopteri > Cypriniformes > Danionidae > Danio > Danio tinwini. The sequence continues at coordinate 2,708,169 of CAIGQZ010000253.1, forward strand.
CTATTAAATAAATAAAAAAAAACAAGCACATCTGCGGAGCTGTTAAATTTCCAGTCTGTGCTCGGCCTGCAGGATTTGAATCGATTCATTTCCTGCATTTTGTTTTCACAATAAAGATAATCTATCCTTATTTGTTTGATCTTGACAGAAGTTACAGGGTTCATTTATACATCAACGGTTCAACTGAGCATCACACGCATTACATGTGACTTTATACTGGAATCTAAGAAGAGAAAGTCAGAACCAGCCTTTCAGGTTTGTGTGAGCATGGTCATCACATGAGTACACTTAGAAAAATCCCATTAACCCGTGTGCGTGTGTGAGTGATAAAATGAGGGCAAAAGGTTTTCCTCTTACCATTATTACTACAGTTCTTATTGCCTTTGTCTGAGGCCTCCTCTTCAACCTTTAACATATCAAACAGAAACTCATTAACAATGACAAGAAAGCTCCAGATACTGAAACAGAAATGGAAGTTATTAATACCTCTTTCCTCCATTTGAGCTCACAGAAAATCCTCTCAAAGCACTCGTGCATGTAGTTAAACTGGAAACACACACACATGGAGGGCATTACTGGCTTATTTCTGTTCAGTGTTTATGTTCATCAATGAAAAAAAAAAATAAAAATAATATATATATATATATATATATATATATATATATATATATATATATACACACAATAATCGACAGGTCATCGTCGGTAACATGACTGACAACTATGAATGCGCACGCTCTGACCTAACCAAGTACACTAAAATGTAGTCCAAAATATAAAAATGAATCAACATTTCTGCTGTAATGTGCTGCACTGCGCTGTTTATTGATTAAAGGTGCCGTTAGGTGCTTTCAATGTTGGACGTAATCTCAACCAAAACACGAAGAGAGGGTGGGACATAGTGTAGCTCCTCCCCCCTTTTTTTTTTTTTTTTAGTGTTTTGATTCATCACGGCTTTGCCAATAGTGTTTTGATTCATCACGGCTCTGCCAGTGAGAGTGGTTGAGCTCAAGCACATCATGTTTTGAAGGGGTGGGGAATGTCAGATATAAAGAGCAGTTGATTGGTCAAGATTTGATGAGAAACTGTAGTATGAGCAGATGTGAATAAACCCATTGATCCATTTTGGTGAAAGTGACAAACTACAAGCTTGTTTTTATCAGTTTTATATCTTCTAAACGCGAACATTGTCACTGTTTTGCAGCACACAAGCTTATAGATAGGGATGCACCGATACTATTTTTTTTGTTTTGAAACCGATCCAATCTCGCTAACAATTTTCTGAGTATCGACCGATGCAGATCCTATCCCGATATGGTGTTATTTTTGTTTTTGTTTCTTTGTTTTTTTCTAAGCATAATACAGTTTCTACAGTTCTGGTGATAAACTCAAATAATATATCTTCTTTAGTAAAAATAACAGACCTATAGGCTTACTGTATGATAGAAGGCACAATCTAACTAAAAACATGATGCTTGCTGTAAACTAGGCTACATTATTTGAGCATTCGTTATGACATAGATCTGTTGTGGTCCAGCTTATGTTTCCTTTTTTAATATTAAGATTTTTCTTTAAAATCGCTTCACTTCAGTTTCTCTTTTATTAATTTAATCAACTAGCCTACTTTGACCACAATGAGCCAGGTTTTACAAACTATTCACAGCATTTAATGTATTTATCGCAGAATAATAAACTCAGTCTGAAGGATAAGAGAACAGAAACTTATTGTGAGAATAGTCTTAAAGACCGACACACAATGCGTCTGCGCAGCCGGATACGTGAATAAAGCGCTTGATGCATCACTGAGCCCTCCGGTATCTGCAGACACTTTCAAAACTGAGCAGCACAAAGGGAAGAAATCAGTGCGTTGAGGATCTGTCCAATGTATTATTGAGTCTTTTCTAATTTAAAATTTCAGGTAGGCCTATTTTGTCTGTGAAGAGCAAGTAACAACCCCTCTTTACTCCATTGTTGCGAATGCGATCTGCTGATCTAACAGCGCAACATGATATAGAAACAGCAATGAACTCCTTGTTGCAGGTAAGAATAAACCCATTTAATGCAAAACTAAATGCATTTCTCCACTGATTATTTAAACTAACAGAAACAAATAATGTTACTGAAAGTTTTTTGTGTTGTCATGAACGCGACACGCAGTTTGAATTGTGAATGAATGGAGAATGATTGACAGGCGCAGCGGGGGTGGGATGGGAGCGCTGAACTGAACATGAATTTAAGCACTTGAATATCCAACTGTACTTCACATTAAGCAATAGAATGGCTTTGGAACATTTGGGATATAGTAGGCCTACATGACAACTTTCTAGTGCTTTATAATAGGCTACCTTCATGGCTTAGTTGGCTTATAAACAGAGATTATAACCCACGCGCAAGATCAGATTTGGATCGAAACCAGCTGGCCGATACCTGATCCAGCAAAAATATGCGGTATCGAACCGATATCCGATCCAAGTATCGGGATCGGTGCATCCCTACCTACAGATATCCTAAAAACAAATAATACTGATACTAACATCTAAAAAACTTTATTTAAATTTCATGGGACCTTTAAGGCCCCGGTATACTTTAAACTGAACCGGAAAGAGAACTGAAATGACAATTTTGAGCAAAATCCAAACCAAAATTGCTTGAGTTTGTTTCGGCAGTTCAGAGCTCACCAAAACTAACTTTTTGGGGGAGTTTGTTTTGGTCTTTAACTACGGTGGCCAAGAGAGCTTAACAAGCATTGCAATTACAAAAAACACCAGCAAATTAAGAAAAGATCATCAGTTTGACAGCACACATGTTGAAATTCTCATAACACAAACACATTAAAAATACACAATGCAAACAAATTATGAAAACGTGCTGCAATTTTTCGCAACACGTGCAAATAGCACAGAACACAATGGAAATGTTTTAAGGGGCCCCAAAAACGTGACGGACCTGACTATTTAGGTTATAGTTGTTTAGGCTAAAAATAAACAAAAGTCAAGGGAACTGTGTAATCAGGATGTTAGAAAAAAAATAATAAAAATCAGCTTTCAAAGATCACCTACAACTCCATTGAGCAATAGTCACGGCACAGTAAGCAAATCCCAGCCTGGTCTGTCATGTTTTTGGGTCCCCTTGAAACATTTGCATTGTGTTCCATGCTTTTTCCCTGTGTTGTGAGAAATTGCAGCGCGTTTTCTTAATTTGTTTGCATGGCAAGAATTTGCAACATGTATGCTGTCAAACTGATGCAGATCTTTGCTAAATTGGCAGGTGTTTTTTGTAATTGCATGCGTTTACTTAAATTGAAGCGCATTAATCTCTCTTGGCCACTGTACTACACGTCGTCCAGTTGCCGTTGGTCTGTGATTAATTATGCAATCAGTGGGTGTGTCCTGAAGTTCCGCCTTCTTTGACATGCTTCATATCCATGGAGTTCATAATCAATCAGGAGAAAAACATCAACAACGCTAAGTTAGTAACATGAATAAACTGAAGGGTCGAGTAGCAAAACTGGTACAGATGTATCTGCACCTGTGCTATCGTTCGCTGAGAGATTTTAAAGACTCACACGCCGGATGATAAGCACAACCGTATCATGCCACATCTGATATAGTACATCTGACACAGTACTTATACAGCCACATCTAAACATTGTTCCATTCAGTGTCTGTCTGTAGCACATATAAAGCAATCTGCACTTCCCACTGGAGAAGGCTGTTTGCTAGATGTTATTCTCTCACAGCCGCCATTGTTGTTGTGTTTAGGTATGACACATTTACAACCACACCTACTACAGCACGGGAGTGTCAGAAGGTTAAAAAAACTTCTTAAAATATTAAAATACTAATTAATACTTTAAATATTATATTAAAAGTATATTATTGTATTACTTTAAATACTTAATTTTACTTAAATACTTAAAAGTACTTTTTGGCTTTAAATGATGAACGAAAAATAACTTTGTTTGAAGTATACCGGGGGCTTTAGATTAGAGCGCGTGGATTCACGTTACTGGTGCATCAGACCTGTGAAGTTTACTTTCTTGACCTTGTGAAGTTTTACTAACACTGTACCAGACATATGGACATTCTGTACAGAACATGTATTTAGCAGGTAAATAATGAAGCACTAATGTTACTTTTTAGGAGACTTACATATGGAGTAAATATTTTGACCCATCGAGGTTTCTTTTCTCCCCGCACATATTCAAAGCAGAAGGCCATTCCCTCCTCATCCGTGTCCCATCTCTGCATCTCTGACCATTCAAACATGATCACCTGATTCTGAGGGTCAGAGAAAGAAGGCAGAGAAATCAAACTGAGGATTCTGTGATATTCTTAAAAAGTGCTATTGTGTTTTACAGAGCATGCGGAAAGTAGTGATAGAGCTTTACTTTTTCCACATTTTTTTATGTTACAGCCTTATTCCAAAATAGATTAAATTCATTTATTTCCTCAAAATTCTACACACAATATCCCGTAATGACAATGTGAAAAAAGATTTTTTGAAACTGTTGCAAATTTATTAAAAATAAAAAACCCTGAAAAATCACATGTACAAAAGTATTAACAGCCTTTACTCAATACTTTGTTGATGCACCTTTGGCAACAATTACAGCATTAAGTCTTTTTGAATATGATGCCACAACCTTGGCACACCTGCCTTTGGGAATTTTTGCCCATTCCTCTTTGCAGTACCTCTCAAGCTCTATCTGGTTGGATTGTAAGCGATGGTGTACAGCCATTTTCAGATCTCTCCAGAGATGTTCAATAGGATTTAGGTCTGGGCTCTGGCTGGGCCACTCAAGGACATTCACCGAGTTGTTGTGAAACCACTCCATTAATATTTTGGTGGTGTGCTTTGGGTCGTTGTCCTGCTGAAAGATGAACCGTTGCCACAGTCTAAGGTCAAGAGCACTCTGAAGCAGGTTTTCATTCAGGATGTCTTTGTACATTGCTGCATTCATCTTTCCCTCTATCCTGACTAGTCTTCCAGTTTCTGCTGCTGAAAAACATCCCCACAGCATGATGTTGTCACAACCATGCTTCACTGTAGGGATGGTATTAGCCTGGTGATGAGCGGTGCCTGGTTTTCTCCAAATGTAATGCCTGGTATTCACTCCAAAGAGTTCAATTTTAGTCTCATCAGACCAGACAATTTTGTTTCTTATGGTCTGAGAGTCCTTCAGATGCCTTTTGGCAAATTCCAGGCGGGAAGTGGCTTCTGTCTGGACACTCTACCATACAGGCCTGAATGGTAGATTGCAGTTTGTCCTTCTGCTCAGACAGAGTGACCATCGGGTTATTGATCACCTCCCTGACTAAGGCCCTTCTCCCCTGATCACTCAGCTTAATTGGCCGGCCAGCTCTAGGAAGAGTCCAGGTGGTTCCAAACATCTTCCACTTACGGATGATGGAGGCCACTTGTTCATTGGAACTTTCGGAGCAGCAGAATTTTTTCTGTAACCTTCCCCAGCCTTGTGCCCCATGACAATTCTGTATTAGAGGTCTACAGACAATTCCTTTGTCTTCATGCTTGGTTTGTGCTTTGACATGCACTGTCAACCCTGGGACCTTATATAGATAGGTATATGCCTTTTCAAATTATGTCTAATCAAGTGAATTTACCAAAGGTGAACTCCAATTAAGCTGCTGAAACATTTCAAGAATGATCAGTGGAAATAGAATGTACATCTGCTCAATTTAGAGCTTCACAGCAAACGCTGTGAATACTTATGTACATGTGATTTTTCAGGGTTTGTAATTTTAATAAATTTGCAACAATTAATTTTTTTACACATTGTCCTTATGGGGTATTGTATTTAGAATTTTGAGGAAATAAATGAATTTATTCCATTTTGGAAAAAGGCTGTAACTTTTGTGCTATGAATACTTTCAGCATACATTGTATGCTAAGTCATGCAATTTGCCTTTTATTAGAACGGAGGTGAAAAAATCATTAAAAAAAATAAAAATCTAGCTATTCTCTCTTGAATTGACTCTGAGCCAGGGGCGGACTGGCCATAGGGAGCACTGGAACATTTCCTGGTGGCCTGATGGTCATCTGGCCTGACACCGTGACTCTGGCCTGCCCCCCTTTAAAAAGAAATAATCAAAAAGGTCCATTTTGTGGACAGAAAACTTATCCAAAGTTCACTTTAGTGATGAACGCAAGGTATTTATTTGGGTCTGATAAAAAGCACTACAGTGTGTTCATTGTCAAACTGGGGAAAGATGTGAAGTCAGTAATAGCTTCAGGAGGAAATGTCATGTGAAGTTTACTGTTACAAGTGTGACAAGTGTTACAAGAGTGAATGCAAATGTTTATCAGAAAGTCCTCCTCCAACAAGTGTTTTTTTCTCTGCATTCATGACTGATTGCTTTAATCTGTGCCATGATTACATTACATAATATTTGAACTGAATATTTTTCAAGATACTAGTATTCAGCTTAAAGTGACATTTAAAGGCTTAATTAGGTTAATTAGAAATCATTGATTAAAGATAGTTTGTTCTGTAGATAATCAAAAAAAATATTGCTTAAGAGGGCTAATAATGTTGACCTTAAAATAGTTTTAAAAACTGAAAACTGCTTTTATTCTAGCCGAAATAAGACTTTATCCAGAAGAAAAAATATTGTCAGACATACTGTGAAAAATTCCTTGCTCTGTCAAACATAATTTGGGAAATATTTGAAAAGATTCACAAGGGGAGCAAATATTTTTGACTAAAATAAATAAATAAATAAAGTAATATGTTCATAAGTGGTTTTGTAATTTGGATCTCCACTGTATCTATAACTAAAGTAAACCCAGTCTGCTTATCTTTTTCTCACCTCCAATGTGCCATCCTCTGTGCAGGCGTGCAGTTTGAAATGCTTCATGCTGATGGCTGTGATCACATGACCTTTCCTCCGAGAGTCACAGGGGCAGTGAGGAAAAGTCACCTCATTATATCCCTCACATGAACGCAAAAGACTCAGATACTGAAATAGGTAGAGAAACAAAAGATTATTTGACTTTAAAACTAAATGTTATGAATACACTACCTGACAAAAGTCTTGTCGCCTATCCACGTTTCAGGAACAACAAAAAGTAACTTGACTTCTAGTTGATCATTTGGTATCAGAAGTGGTTTATATGAAAGTCAAAAGCCTCTAGATTACGCTTATTTTACCAAAATAAAATAAAATCAATTTTTAAAATCATGATTTTTAATTATTTAATTAGAACAGTAAGGTCGGACTTTGCTAAGACAAAAGTCTTGTCACTTATACAGTCATGGTGCAGTGGAAAAAGAATTAATATTGTGTATGACTCCCATAAGCTTGGAGGACTGCTTCCATACATCTCTGCAATGACTCAAATAACTTATTAATAAAGTCATCTGGAATGCCAAAGAAAGCGTTCTTGCAGGACTCCCAGAGTTCATCAAGAGTCTCTGGATTCATCTTCAATGCCTCCATCCTTTCCCAGACATACTCAATAATGTTCATTTCTGGAGACTGGGCTGGCCAATCCTGCAGCACCGTAACTTTGATGTGGAGGCTGAAGCATGAGGAGAGCTATCGTGCTGAAGAAATTTTCCCTCTCCTGTGGTTTGTAGTGTAATGGGCAGCACAAATGTCTTGATACCTCAGGCTTTTGATGTTGCTGTCCACTCTGCAGATCTCTTGCACGCCCTCATACTTAATGTAACCCCCAAAACATGATTATTCCTTTACCAAACTTGACTGATTTCTGTTAGAACCTTAGGTCTATGCGGGTTCCAATAGGTCTTTATCAGTATTTGTGATGATTGGGATGCAGTTCAACAGATGATTCATCTGAAAAATCTAGCTTCTGCCACTTTTCCAAATGATCAACTAAAAGTCAAGTTATTGTGTTGCTCTTACAACTGGGATCGACGACAAAACTTTTGTCAGGTAGTGTAGATTTTGCTTTGTGATAATGAAAGGTAAACTGTACAGGACACATTTCACACCAAAATCAATTAACAAATTAATAAAATGCAAGAACTAATAGAAATATTTGTGAAATGTTTGTACAGGGTCCACAATGCTAAAAACTATTAAAAATGAATTTTTATTCATTTAAAATACAACTTAAATAAAAAGAAATTAAGATTAAAGGTTACGAACTGTAAATTAAACAGCTGAAACAACAAAAAAAAGTATTTTTTATGATTTTTAATGATAATGATTTTTTTTCTTCCAGTATTTAGAATTTGGAAGGAAAATATATCGGAAATTAAACTAAAATAAATGTTGCAATGCAAAAAAAAAATACTTATTTTATTAAAATAAGGAATTTTACACATTTTATTTTTAAAATACTCTAATTATAGTTTGTTTAGCCTTCGAACATAAAGAATAAATGCAATAAAAGTTATATTAAATAGGCCTGATTTTTTTACAAAATGTAATTATTTTAAGGTGAAGCATGACGAATACAGCACTGACAATATTTACAGCATAATCGAGTCCACCCCATTTTGAAAATTAATAGTGACTATATCTATTTCTCAGTGACTATAGGCTATGTATTTTGGTGCATTTAAACAAAACAGATTTAATAAATGGATATATTTTTTAAAATAATATATGCTTAGATTTTACTCACCAAACATATTTAGAAATTGAAAGAAAATACAATATAATTCAAGCAAAATATTGCAATTTCAACAAAAATTTTCTAATTTTTTTTGCTTCTCTTGATTTTTCCTCTTTTTAAATTTGTATTTAATATTTTTCTATAACATATAAATTTAGCTGTACTAATTTTTGGACCGTTATCTTAAGTTATTCTGTTAGATAAGCTCCAGATTTGGCTTCAGTACTGACTAATCTAATGTACATGCACAAATATAATATTTGATAGCTTCCTATTAAAATATGAATTTAAAAGATTTGTGAGGGGTGTACTTATGTATGCTGAGCACTGTATATGATGCTGAGGAATTTTAAACAATTTATTTTTAAATACACTAAAATAGTTTTTCTTTGCCTTCGAGCATGAAAGATGAATGTAGTAAAAGTTATATAGGCCTGATTTTTACAAAATGCATTTCATTATATTATTTTGAGGTGAAGTGTGACCAGGACAGCACTGACAGTAGGTTTACAAATTCTAAGAGACCGTTGTCATCTTTCTCTGTTCTGCTAGTTTTTGCAGCTGGTATGCTTTATCCTCTGCTTTAATATATCCCTTCTTCACATCATCCTGAGCCTGGAAAAAAGAAGACAAAAACAGAGCATGTAAGACAAGAGCAGCTCTGACCGCTGTGATAAAATGAGGTTAAGCAGAAATATGTTGATGGATCTGCTTTATAGACTTCTTATCTGACTTCTGTTATACAAATACACAGTGTGGCATTAGATGACGCATAAAGCTGACACCTTGCAAGCTGTACAAAGTTCATCTGTGCAGTTTATATTCAGCATTTACTGTGTTGGGTGAAGAGTTCATATTTATTGCTTTTGCCTACAAGAATCGATCAAAGTCCTCCTGAAATCAAAATCTTCATCTTCAAAACATAAATTAAAATATTTTAAATGAAATTTGAGAGCTTCCTCATCCTCCATAGATAACAGCGATCAATAGATATTCAAAGTAGGTCTGGGCGATATGACCTTTTTAAAAAATCTCAGATTTACGATCGGAGTTAAAGGTTATTAAACTATATAACCTAATCATAATTATAATTAATTATATGATATAAAAATGCTCATGTCAGTAACCCCTTTCACACATACAGACCTTTCCAGAAAATTACCTGCAATTTTCTGTAAAGGGATCATGTGTGAACAGGCCCTTTTTGAAAATAGTAAATTCGTTTCAGCAATTTTCCAGCAAGAGAAGTTGTAACATAACCGGTAATTTGCCAGAATGCTGCTCTGTGTGAACCCAGAAAGAAAATTGCCATGAAGAGCACGTTCACATGCCACAGCCATATCACCCTGCAGCCCAAGACTGGTTACTCACTGAAGCTAAGCAGGGCTGAGACTGGTCAGGACCTGGATGGGAGACCACATGGGGAAAAACTAGGTTACTGTTGGAAGTGGTGTTAGAGAGGCCAGCAGGGGGCGCTCAACCTGTGGTCTGTGTGAGTTTGAATGCCCCAGTAAAAGTGAAGGGGACATTACACTATCAGTGGGCCCCGTCTTTCTGATGAGACATTAAACCGAGGTCCTGACTCTCTGTGGTCATTAAAAAACCCATGACACTTCTCGTAAAGAGTAGGGGTGTAACCCCTGGCCAAAGTCCCCTAATCGGCACTTTCCCATCATGGCCTCCTAATCATCCCCATCCATCCAATTGGCTCTATCACTGTCTCTTCATTCCACCTATAGCTGGTGTGTGGTCAGCGCACTGGCGCTGTTGTCCTGCGGCTGCTGTCGCATCATCCAAGTGGATGCTGCACACTGGTGGTGGTGTGAAGAGACTCCCCTCATGATTGTAAAGTGCTTTAGGTGTATGGCCATACACAATTAATGTGCTTTATAAATACACATTACACATTTAGAATGCACTGACGTGAGACGTCTACTCCAGCCAATCAGAACATTCAGACGCATTCACATCCGCGTTGTTTATGAAAATAAACGCCTTTGAATATTTCTCCAGACACATTTAGCTGCTAGATGTTAGTCAGATAATGTTTCTATGCTCCTTCTTAATGTCAACTGTGTAAATAATTATCGCTAAAATGCTCATGCTAAACTGCTGTTTGTTTACCTTCAAGCTCTGCTTCAGCTGCTTAATGCGTGTGCATTTGAAGACGTGCTCCGGTAAGCGCCAGCGCACACACATATTATGTACATCTCGACATGCCAAAGTGTTTCTCCATATGTTTTCATCAAAGTTGTTCACAATACCATCCACAGAATTTGTAATGTAGTCAAATGTGTAACGTTAAACATTTAGCTGCGGTTCGCGCTTCTGCTTTGGATGTCTCTGGGACAAAGCAGCTGCATGAATGCTTTAAATAAAAGTTAAACCATCAACAAAAGCCTGACCTCTTCTATGTTTACAAATACAAGCGGAGCTGTTTAGAGGTCATTTCTGGTTAATGATGTCAGAATTTACCAGTATTTTGGAATGGATGTGTGAATGGTCTTTTCCGGATTTATTATTGCCCAGCTCTAGTTCAAAGTTCAGAAAAAGGAACCAAAAACATTATTAAAACAATCCATGTGAGTTTAGTGATTCAACTGTAATCACATGAAGCTCCAAGAACACTTTTGTGCACTGAAAAAAAAATAAACCTAAACAAAGGCTTTGTTTGTTAATGTGTACCACATCCGATCAGGGTGCCTATTTAGCACGGGTAATACATCCGTAAAAATCTAATATCAATATATGGTATTGACCATAGTAAATGTGCACCTTGACAAACTGATGCAGAAGGAAGACAAATTGCGAACAAAGCCATTTTCACAAGTCACATGACAATATTTTTGGTTCCTTTTCTGGACTTTGAACATCTCTGAACTGTTGAAAGAGAATCTATGGAGAATATAAGAACTAAGGTTTCATCTAAAATATCTTAATTTGTTTTTTAAAGATGAACAAGTAATAATAGGCCAGTAATTATTAACAGAATTTTCATTTTTGGATGAACATCCCTTTAAAAATGATCTATTGTGTTTCAAAACAAAAACAAAACTCACATTTAAAAGAGATAAGCATTCAGAACGTATGCAGTTTCTCTCTTCTGCCAATAAGAATAAACAGTTTTTATGACATCACCAAACACTTTAGCTTCTCATTAGATCTTCTGACCAATCAAACATTCTCTAGTATCTGAAGCCCTGCTCCTGTTAGACACAGCTTAAATTTGTCACTTTCATTGAAATATGACCAAGCGTATAACCTACATGCTTGCATATATGACATTAAACACAATGTCACAGTGTTGATCTAAACTCCATGTTTACGAGATGAAGGAAAATGAAGGAAGTCCAAAAAAACTGAGATGTTAATGTGATGTATTTGTATTCACTTTGCTCTACAGCAAGCCTTGTGGCCAAAAGGCATTGCAGAAAAAAGTGACTAAACTCAAAAAATGACATTTGCTGTTTGTTCAAACTACTTATTTAAAATGATCTGAAACAACCCAATTCTTTTTTTTTTTGGTGACAACTTACAAGGGAGTGCAGAATTATTAGGCAAGTTGTATTTTTGAGGATTAATTTTATTATTGAACAACAACCATGTTCTCAATGAACCCAAAAAACTCATTAATATCAAAGCTGAATATTTTTGGAAGTAGTTTTTAGTTTGTTTTTAGTTTTAGTTATTTTAGGAGGATATCTGTGTGTGCAGGTGACTATTACTGTGCATAATTATTAGGCAACTTAACAAAAAACAAATATATACCCATTACAATTATTTATTTTCACCAGTGAAACCAATATAACATCTCAACATTCACAAATATGCATTTCTGACATTCAAAAACAAAACAAAAACAAATCAGTGACCAATATAGCCACCTTTCTTTGCAGGGACACTCAAAAGCCTGCCATCCATGGATTCTGCCAGTGTTTTGATCTGTTCACCATCAACATTGCTTGCAGCAGCAACCACAGCCTCCCAGACACTGTTCAGAGGTGTACTGTTTTCCCTCCTTGCAAATCTCACATTTGATGATGGACCACAGGTTCTCTATGGGGTTTAGATCAGATGAACAAGGAGGCCATGTCATTAGTTTTTCTTATTTTAGACTCTTTCTTGCCAGCCACGCTGTGGAGTACTTGGACGCGTGTGATGGAGCATTGTCCTGCATGAAAATCATGTTTTTCTTGAAGGATGCAGACTTCTTCCTGTACCACTGCTTGAAGGTGTCTTCCAGAAACTGGCAGTAGGACTGGGAGTCGAGCTTGACTCCATCCTCAACCCGAAAAGGCCCCACAAGCTCATCTTTGATGATACCAGCCCAAACCAGTATTCCACCTTCACCTTGCTGGCGCCTGAGTCAGACTGGAGCTCTCTGCCCTTTACCGATCCAGCCAAAGGCCCATCCATCTGGCCCATCAAGACTCACTCTCATTTCATCAGTCCATAAAACCTTAGAAAAATCAGTCTGGAGATATTTCTTGGCCCAGTCTTGACGTTTCAGCTTGTGTGTCTTGTTCAGTGGTGGTCGTTTTTCAGCCTTTCTTACCTTGGCCATGTCTCTGAGTATTGCACACCGTGTGCTTTTGGGCACTCCAGTGATGTTGCAGCTCTGAAATATGGCAAAACTGGTGGCAAGTGGTATCTTGGCAGCTGCACGCTTGACTTTTCTCAGTTCATGGGCAGTTATTTTGCGCCTTGGTTTTTCCACATGCTTCATGTGACCCTGTTGGCTATTTTGAATGAAACGCTTGATTGTTTGATGATCACGCTTCAGAAGCTTGGCAATTTTAAGAGTGCTGCATCCCTCTGCAAGATATCTCACTATTTTTGACTTTTCGGAGCCTGTCAAGTCCTTCTTTTGACCCATTTTGCCAAAGGAAAGGAAGTTGCCTAATAATTATGCACACCTGATATAGGGTGTTGAAGTCATTAGACCACACCCCTTCTCATTACAGAGACGCACATCACCTAATATGCTTAATTGGTAGTAGGCTTTCGAGCCTATACAGCTTGGAGTAAGACAACATGCATAAAGTGATGTGATCAAAATACTCATTTGCCTAATAATTCTGCACTCAATTGTCTTATGTTCAATCCAATTAAATTTGTCAAAACTACTAAACTAACTTAATTCCTTCATGTTGTGCCTACACAAATCTATTGTGTGGAACCCAGTGTTTTTTACTGTGTATGACATTCAAAATCATACAATATTGTCTATACAGTGAATGACACACTCTAGAGCACTATATGGAGGATAAACTATTTAAATGCTTTCCAATTGGGAGAATGAAGTCTGGTGTGTCTCATTGATCTGCTCTGGACTAAAGAAACAAAAGTGTGAGTCGACGCAAACCACAAATTGTACCTGACCCCTTTGAATGATACTGAATGCTGCATTTCAGCAAAGAAACTGTCAGACAGACTCGGCACTGCTATTATAGACTGTGGCAGTCATGATGTGCCTTACCTCACTGACTCGGACTGGCTAAATTAGAAAATCTCATGTAAAAAAAAAAAAAAAAATCGCTATTGGCTTCTTGTTTTGAAGGTTCAATTGAAATTACGCCACACATTGAACAAATCTGTGTATTTTAACCCTTGTGTGCTGTTGGTGATGTTTTCATCCACTCTGGGGTGGTTTTGGGGCTTAATTTGGTCATTAATTTTTCTGTGTTTCAGCAAATGGAATTTTTTTTGTGATAAATCTTATTTTATTACATATTTCGGAAAAATGCTTTGAAATAAAAAAAAAAAATCTAAATTCAACACTCGGGGCAAATTGACTACCCTTTCATTATGTTCAGGGCTGTTTTTGCACCATTGACTTTCTTTATAATCACATTTTTTAATTGCAAATCCATGACACCATATAATCATGCATTCTTGATTGTTGCTTGTTTTCCCTCTTGGGAAGAGGTATAATTTGTCACTTTTACTGTTGATTATCAGTGCCAGTGCAAAAAAAAGCTTAGTTTCTGCCTTCTACATGGACTGAAGTGTGTGTATCTGAGAGATAGACCTTTAAATACTTATGTTGATATATCTAAAAAATCTAAACAAGCAGCTCAGCTTTCAGAACATAGTAAACATAGTAAGTGTATTTCTGCACACACACTATAATGTGCTGTTTTACTCCATAGAACTCCATCTAAAAGGCAAAAAGCCCTTTTTTTTTGCACAGGCCTATCAAAAGGGTTGATTGTGCTAACTAATGTTCAACAGTAAAAATGACACATTTTACCTCTTTCCAACAGTGAAAACCACCATCAATCAAGAATGCATGATTATATGCTGCCATGGCTTGGCAATCAAAAAAGTCATTATAATGGAAGTCAATAGGGGCAAAAACAGCTCCGAACATAACGAAAGTAGTCAATTGGGCAGTCGATTTGAACAGTACACAAGGGTTAAGGCACTCCAGGGGACATTTGTCTGCTGTGAAAGATAAAATTGAGACCTGATGGAAGCAGTAGTGCAGGGCGAGAGGGTTGTCCCGCAGCAGATCCTCTTCCTGTGAGCTGAAGAGCCACTTGCGCATGGTGAGACACGTCCCAGGAACCGCTGAGGTATAGTTCTGGACATACAGCTTGTGTGGAAACTCATTAGGAGCCAGTTTGCGCACTTCAGGAAGAAATAGTGAGATTAATGAGAAATAATTACTAGGCAATTTATGTTAGTAAAACATTTTGATAACAACAGATAGCTTTGTGTGAGAAACAGAATTATAGCTGACCCCAAAAAAATGATAATTTACTGTTAATTTATAATGTAAGTAATGTAATGTGATATTAAAAAGGTTTCAGGCTGAATCTGACTCACAAATTATATTTCCAAATATATTCAAATGAAAAACAGATATTTTGTATTGAAAGAATATATGTGACCCCGGACCATCTTATGTTGCACAGGTTTATTTTTGGTAGTAGCTAAAAATGCACTATGTGGGCTAAAATGATTGTTTTTTTCTTTTATGCCAAAATTCATTAGGGTATTCATGATCATGTTTCATGAAGACATTTAGTAAATTTCTCAAATATTTGATTAGTAATGGCATCTCTAAGCACTTCATTTAGACAACTTTAAAGAGCCCCTATTATGGGTTTTGAAAATGACCTTCCATGCAGTGTGCAACACAGCTTTAAGTGAAGTGAAATATCCAGCTAAAGGCTCATACACACCGGGACTCTTTTCGTTTGCGATTATTGTCAGCGTTTTCCAAGAAGTTTTTTCGGGTTCAAACCCAAGTGATTTTCACAAGCGTCGAGCAGAAGAGTATGCAAAATCACTCCTTGACGTTAGATGGCGCTACACAACGTTAAGCTTCTGACATCTGCTTGTAACACAGAGAAAGAAGACAAAGTTGAAACGCTTGTTGTTATAAATGGTTCAAGTAGCAGCTCCAGCTCTAGCGATGAAGAAATGATTATTGTTCACCAGTGCAATGAGCAGCTTCACGTTCATCACGCCTGTGGGCATCTTCTTCAATGTGCGCTCGCATAGACAGTGTTGTGCTTGAGCGCCTCCAAATGCTGTTTACTGTAACTTCAGCAGCTCCGTGCACATGAACAAAAGAGGCAATCTGATTGGTGGAGAAGGTTTTGACGTGGCGCGTCAAAACAAAAAAACGAGCATGAGGCGTTTTTTTTTTTAAATGACGCTTTTGCGGCTGGCGTTTTGCGTGTTGGTGTGCACGATCACATTGACGCCCTTTATTTAGTCACAAGGCTTTAAACATCGACGGAAAATGCGAGCAAACGTCTCGTGTGCACGGGCCTTAAGGCTTAAATCTGAAAATGCATCATGTTTAAAACTATTGATTTATCTATAAAAGAGTCGACTCAGCGGTTTGAATAAATCGCCGTTGTAATGAGTCTTTAGCTGTGTCAACGTGACATTGATACAGAACTCAACCCCCGCTCATTTGTTACACGTGCAAACCTGAGAAAATTGAACCCCCCAGCTCCGCCCACAAACACTTTAGAAATAAAAAGAGGAAGACACTGTAGCAGATCCCGGTTAAATCATGTTGCAAAGACAGTGTGCTCTGAAGTGTAAGGGAAATTTAATGTTATTTTCTCTACCCAAAGAGGCTGTGAAAAGTCTGTTGATGAAGTTTTTTTTTTTTAATACCTCAGCATTATAGCCCCAGCCTTGTGCTGTGTTCCAGTAATTGTTCTGACGAGTGCTTCAGCAATCTATACGCTTACAACGGGGGATTCGTCAGCCATTTGTTAAAGGAAAGATCAGAAAAGACTGTTGATGTATGGGACTTTGTGTACTGTAAAGTTCCAGTAAAGCTTTGACAGTTCATGGATTAGTTTCTTCCTCCATTTCACAAGTGTAAGTGTGATTAAAATGGTTGCCTCCTTGTTTTCTCTTGCTTGCAAATTATGTTTAATTGTGTTTTGCTAGCTGTAACCGCTTGTACTGTATCTTACAGTTAACTCTTTATATTCTCATATTGTGTGTAAAACCACGTTTAAAATGTGACGCGTGACGTTTTGTTTACGTACTTAAATGCATTTGTGAGCTCCCGATCCACTGCTGTTTGTCGTTGCTATGGCCACCGTCAGCTGTTCCTACACACTTGCGGCAGTCAAGTTTCAAAATAGTTTTGCCACTGTGTGGGTTAATACGGAGTGTGTGTCGTTGTTTTTACTTATGGTTAAGAATAGAACAATATGCAGGTGTTAGACTGCATTGCTTTAATGCACTCCTGCATTGGGCTCACACATACACTCTGCACTCTGACTACTTGTTGATAAGCTCTAGTGGTATTTCTCTCCGTCTCGCGCTAAACGCAGTCGACCAATCACAACAGACTGGGTCATCGGACCAATCAGCGCAGATTAGCATCGTGCTAAAGAGGGGTTTGGGAACTAATGAATCTGACTGAATCATATGGGAGTCGTTGGGATAATTAGATAAAAATAAATTCATATTATAAGATGATGAAAGTGCTTTTTGACCTTGCATGTATATCAGCCTGTTGTTGGAGACTCCCAAAATCAAAATATGACCTTTTTTAATGCATAATTTAAGGCTAAGGAGATTTCTTTTAGCAATTGTTCAGATCTCAGCCAAATATTGTCATAACAAATCATATATCAATGGAAAGCGTATTCATTATTCAGATTTCATGTGACGTATAAATCTCAATTTTAAAAAAAAATCAATTATTACTGGTTTTGTGGTCCAGGGTCACACACAGAATTTTTTTCCCCTGTAATTTCTGTTATCAAAAAATAAATAAATGCAGCCTTGGTGAACAGACTTTAAGTCTGAACAATGCATTTTTGGCTATTACCAAAAATATACCCATGCAACATAAGACAGTCTAGGGTCACATATATTATTTCAATGTAAAATATCTTTCCATTTTAATATATTTAGAAATGTAATTTACAAGTTAGTAAATGCATAAAAATGTGTCTGTGTTATTGTATTATTGTTAGTGTGCCATTTGTCAGTGTTATTGTACAATATTTAAATATAAGATTTTTAATTTAAGAATTTCTCAAATTTTTCATTCTGTTTTTGAGTACAATTGAGTACAATTGTTGAAATAAAACCATCAACAAACTTAATTTCAAATCTTATTCAAGCACTCTCA
The DNA here is from genome assembly GCA_903798205.1 of Danio tinwini. Lineage (NCBI taxonomy): Eukaryota > Metazoa > Chordata > Actinopteri > Cypriniformes > Danionidae > Danio > Danio tinwini. The sequence goes on from CAIGQZ010000253.1 coordinate 2,726,401, forward strand.
AAGACCTGTGTTTGCTTTTTAGTACTTTCCAGGCTTTAAATCCATATGTCTGAAATTCAACTACTTTTAAATACTTTTAAGAAGCGTAAGAACCCTGTTAGTAGGCATGCAAGGTATTGGGAAAAAATGAATATTGCAATATTTAGTTTTTCTGCAATACCTTTTGCGATAATCTCACCGGATGACTTGAATAGCTTTTTTGTTTTTGGCAAGAATTCATAACTTCAATTCAACTAGGTTGATTAGCATTATTCTGCATAATCAAATTGCAAGCATAGATAAAAACAAAAGTAATAATTAATCAGTGTTTTTCTGGTTTTCAGAGAATGCACATAGTATTCAGACACAGGAATAAAAGCATTAAAAGCAAAAGATCACTGTATAGTCTTTATCAAGGAAATAATTGAATCTAAATAATATTTGTAATCTAAAACATCAAACATTGGAATTGCTTGTGCTTTTAAGCTCTCTCTTATCAGAGGTCTAAAAACATGCAACTGATAAACTTTCACTTCATTATGCATAAACTTTGCAATGACAAACTATTGTGCCTGATCAACTATAATCATAACTGGAAATTGGGCATGCCATGATGTGACTACCGGGCATGTGTACATTGCCATATCGATGCTGAAACGATATATTGTGCAGCCGGTTAGTATCAGTGCATCTCTAATAAAAAAAACCAAACAAACAAAAAAAAAACGATTAACCTCAAACTTCAGAACAATGGTGTATATTTAAGCAGCAATATTTGATCAATGAAAAACTCATTGACTTAACGATCTGGCCATTTTACAGTAGATTTCTTTAGTCTACTATCAAAATTATGTGCAATATCGTGCAGCATTCACATGTTTAACTCTTTTGCTACATTTCCTTCAATATAAAAAGGTTGAAAACTACTAAACATACACCGCTATGCTAAATGTAATATTTAATCACCATTTAGCCTTTACATAACTACAAACAAAAACATTCTTCTATAAACATAGCCAAGAAGAGTTTTGCCAAAGATTTACGCATAAATTTGTTATTAACAAGGACAAATATCTTGACTGGGTTCAGCAGCATCTTATCAGAGCTTAGCAGCTGAGTCAAACATTATTCGTTTGATTAAAAAGGACTCACAAAATGGCAGTTTAATCGTCCTTAATAAGAATAATAAGCTCAATTACTTTTGACTTCATAACAAGGTCAAACACTTTCCTCAGTGAATGTAAAAATGCTTTCTTCCCTTCAAGCTATAAACTGATTCATAACATACACATACACACACACACACACACACACGCACGCACGCACGTACGTACACACATACAAATACAGCTATCTTTATGGGGTTTTCCATAGACATAATGATTTTTACACATAGTCCAGACTATATATTCTATCCCCCTACCCATAAACCCACACTAACATGAAACTATCAGCATTCATTCTGTGGTTTATGAGCCGTTTTCAGCATGAGGACCGAAAAAAAATGTCCCCACAAGGTCAAAATTGACTGGCATTGCTATACTTGTTGTAACTACTTCATTTATTAACACGTTAATATACGTTTAGTTATATCAGATATAGCATTCCTGAATAAATGTGTTCATAGTTAAGTGATGTTATCCAATTCAGGAACAAATACATTAGTGTATGTGTAAGTAAACATTGTGGTATTGCTATACATTTGGTCACCACAATGTAAGGAACACAAGGTACGCACACATCACGCACATTAAGGTACACCAATTGAATGCTCACCAAATGAGTGGTTAATAACTTCAAAAAGAGCAAAATAACTGGCCATCATGCTGTCCATCCCAACCTTCACAACAAGAGCCTGAAAAACAGATCAAAAGAGTTTCTTTTGAGCTCACAGAGTTTTGAATAGTCTGACTGTGTTGCATAAACATAATAAACTAAATCTGTGTGCATAAAGGCATAAACATATATACAGTGCATAAATGAGTACACATCTCACAGAGCTCCCTTTTGCATTAATATTTTCTATAGGATGCTATACAATATTTGTGCATATACTTTAGAACAATCAGTATTAAAGCCTAAACAAGAACTAATGTAACAATAAGATTACAATTCAAAAATTAGTACACCCAAATTAATATGTTAGGGAAAAATCTTAAAAAAAAAAAATTTTAATAAACAGAAAAATATATATAAGATACATATATTGTGCATAAGAAACATAAAACATATCAAATTTTGTAGACTGATTTTATTTTTTTAGTGTAATAACTAGTTGTTGAATTGAAATTTATTATATTATTCAAGATGTTAGTTGACCAAACTCGTATTTTAATGTGTATAACTGTTTACTAAAACAATTTTGTTTAAGTGCACCACAATATATTATATATATTCACTGAGAAATGGATGGAAATATTGATTATTTCATTGTATATTTTGCCTCATGAAAAGAAAATTTCATGCCCCTTCCAACTTATTTTTTATGTAACATTGTAACTTAAATGTGTCAAGACTTCCGGTCTCATTCACTTTCAATAATTTTTAGCAAAACAAAAAAAACTTGCTGCTTGATGTTGTAAAAAATCATATTGTTTTATTAAATGTGTTTACTGTTTGACATGTAGGACAGTAATAAATTAGCATGAAAATAAAATGGACCAACTATAAAACGTAAACTAATGAAAAAAAAATTCAATAGGAGTTAAAAAAGGTCAAATTTTAAATGACAAAAATAAATCCATGTTATTCCATGACTTGGAAAAAGATCTGTAAAATTCATTACTCTTAATGTCTGTAATAGACCTTTTAAAAATCCATGATATTCCAGAAATTCTATGACCAGAAGGAACCATGTTTTTACCGTTTTTTTGCGGGGGGGGGGGGGGGGGGGGGGTAATGTGCATTTTACGTGTATTAGAGACATGTACAGTTGAAGTCAAAATGATTAGCCTTCCTGTAAATATTTTTATCTTTGTCAAATATTTCCCAAATGATGTTTAACAGAGCAATACATTTTTCATAGCATATCCTATAATATTTTTTCATCTGGAGAAAGTCTTATTTGTTTTATTTCAGCTAGAATAAAAGCAGCTTTTATTAAATTTTTAAACCTATTTTAATATAATTGAAGTGGTTTTAAGTCAATTTTATAAACCCTATTAAGCAATATTTTTTCAACTGTCTACAGAACAAACCATCTTCATACCCTAAATTGCCTTATTAACCTAGTTAGGCCTTTAAATATCACTTTAAGTTAAATAATAGCATCTTGAAAAATATCTAGTTCAAATATTATGTACCGTCATCTGACAGATACACAGGGTCCTGCAGGTTTCATCAAGTCAAATGTAAGACTTTTAAAGGCTCTTTCGAGAGCATTAAAAATGAAATTTTAGACTTATACAGAGCTAAACACTGAAGATTTTTGTAATGACCCAATTGGGCCAATGGAATTGGAAAAAAATCAAATGCAATTTTTTTTTAACCACATACTTTAATGTGTCAAAACAAGAGCACTCTAGTTGTATAGACTTTTCTTTTTCACCATAATGTTTTTTAAATGACAAGTTTAGCATTCTTAAAAGTATATTTATTCTAAAGAAAATGACACAAATAATCAAATATAAAAATATAAATACAGTTGAAGTCAGAATTATTAAACCCCCTTTGTTTTTTTTCTTTTTTAAATATTTCCCAAAAGATGTTTAACAGAGCAAGGACATTTTCACAGTATGTCTGATAATACTTTCTCTTCTGGAGAAAGTCATATTTGTTTTATTTCGGCTAGAATAAAAGCAGCTTTTAATAAAAAAAAAAAAAAACATTTAAAAGGTCAAAATTATTAGCCCCTTTAAGCAATATATTTTTTCGATAGTCTACAGAACAAACCATCATTATACAATAACTTGCCTAATTACCCTAACCTGCCTAGTTAACCTAATTAAGCCATTAAATGTCGCTTTAAGCTGTATAGAAATGTCTTGAAAAATATCTAGTCAAATATTATTTACTGTCATCATAGCAAAGATAAAATAAATCAGTTATTAGAAATGAGCTATTAAAACTATTGTTTAAAAATGTGCTGATAAAATCTTCTTTCCGTTAAACAGAAATTGGGAAAAATATAAACAGGGGGGCTAATAATTCTGACTTCAACTGTATATTTGTTTGCTTTTGGTCCAAATGAATTGAGTAGAGCTCTTATTCAACCTAATACATTTGTGTTATAAAACATTTATGCCTATTTATAAATATGATGTCCACTCACCCTTACTAATAGTTTTTGTGCAAATGAAAGATCATGTAAAAAGATAAATTGCTGTTATTACTATGGGAAATTGTGTAATTGTTTTTAGTTTTTTTTTTACCTGATTAGGGAAGTTGATTAAGAGAAAGAGTGCTTTGATTTTGAGGGCTGTAAAAATGTCTAAGAGCTGTTGTGAATTGTATCTCTTCGCAATAAAAAAATTAAATATATATTTACAGTTGAAGTCAGAATTATTAGCCCCGTTTATTATTATTTTTTCCCTAATTTCGGTTTAACTGAGAGAAGATTTTTTTCTATATTATAAGACAATGGAAAATTTCAATATTTTTCAAATATTATCTTCAGACAATGAAAGTCAAGTAAAAAATAAGTTGCATGAAGTTTTACCTGGTAAACCTGATCAGTGGTGCTGTTCTTCTGAACCCTCACTGAGGCTGTGGTTTTATCAGGCAGTGCTATTCGCAGCTCCACATCCGTTATGCCGTTGTGGTTCTTCAATACAAGACACACGTCGAAAGAGTCATTGAGCAAAATCATTTCCACACAGAATTACAGCGTTTGCGAATATGTACTTACCTCGTTTGATTCAGACAGGAATTCTTGCATAATGTCACTCTCACCTATGATTCGCACTGAGCACACTGAAAAGAGAGAGAGGGTGATTTAGTAAAGAGTTCGTAATAAGTATCTGATGATATCTGATGCACTTACCACAAATTGACTGTAAACAAGTGTCAAAAAAAAAAAAACATTTCCTGATGGTTAACTGCAGAGGCCACTGAACAAAACAGCCTGAAAGCAACTTTCAAAAACAATGACACTTAGAGCTGGTTTTGTGGTCCATGGTCACATTTTTTTTTCTTCTGTGATGTAATCAAAATAAATGCAGCCTTGGTGAACAGACATTAGGCCTGGACGATATGGAAAAAATTTATATCACAATATATTTCTTAATTTCGGTCGATACGATATAATTCCGATATCGATATGGACAATATTTAAAAGACAGGAAAAAAACTGCCAAGAACACACACAATGGATGTCTGTACCTACAAATGTTTGCACACACACAACGGATGTCTGTACCTACAAATGTTTGCACACACACACAATGGATGTCTGTACCTACAAATGTTTGCAAACTGAATTTGCCAAGTCTATAATACCTCCAGGCTCTTATAAAAAAAAAAAATAATAATTTTAAAACAGCATAAAAAAAAATAAATGTTCACTTTTTATTTGTATTTAGCCTTTACATACAATATTTGCAATAATATTTGCAATAGAAAAAGAGTTGTTTGAGTATATTCATAGTTCTGGTTGCTTTTTATCTTGAACGTGCTTTAAGGGTTCTCTGTCTGTTTATATTTGTGTATAATTACCTAAATAAATTAAAAGGTTTAAGTTAACATAAAACTATTTCTTATATATTTTATATAGTCTATTTATATAGACTAATATTTTATCGAGTATATGCAAGGATCGCGTTTATATGTATGTGCGTGTGTTAATGCGGCAGTATATGCAAGGATCCAGCATGCATCAAGTTTATATGTAGGCTATATGCGCAAGTTTCATACCTTTTTTGAACATTCAATAGTATAGGTGTATATGCAAGTAATTTATGAGTGTATATGCCAGGTTGATAAGCGAAGTTGGATTTAAATCCTACACGGCGGAGGTGGATGGTGGTGATTGTGAGGTGACAGGTTGGCTTAAACTTTTATAATGCCTCATCTTCTGACTCTCAGTATGTTTTATCAGGAGTAACTGCTTCAAATGGTGAAACAGATCTGATGCGTCCCCGCTGCTAGTCAGCAACACTCTCTGGCATATTTTGCAGGGCACCGAAACTATAAGTTTATCAGAACTTAAAAAGCCGAACCACTTTCACACCACTGCATTAGTCTTTCCTTTCTTATCAACTATTTCGTCCGCATTCTTACTTGTGGAAGCTTGTTCATTCACATCTGTATTCAGGGCAGGACCGGCGCGTCCATAGAGGCGACCTAGGCGGCCCACCCCCTCCCTCCCGGACCTCACTTTCATCCGCAAACCCGGTCACTTTCTTTTTAACTTTCGGGTTGAGGGCTGCGTATTCGCCGTTGGCCCTGAGCGCCAGTTCAGCTTGCTCCAGCCCTGCTTTAGGGCACTCATTTTGTAGCTAAAACTTTCTGCGACGGAGCTTAACCAACTGCTGTGCTGTGCGCTGGCAGCGTGTCTGTGATGTACATAAGTTACATCACGCTCTTTCTGACGGCTGAGCACTGAACCTCATTCAGTGACAAGTGATACAATGTATACGATCATATATAAATAATAATAATAATACTAATAATAATATATATGCAAATTTATATTGAAATAGCGGAAATGGGTTTAAAAATCATATCACCGTTATTGAAAAAAAATCTATTGCGATATATATTGATATTGAATTATTGTCCAGCCCTAACAGACATAAAAATGTATAAAAAGATGTATAAATCAAATGAATGGGTTTCATAGCGCATCACTTTCCGCATCTGGTGTGAAAGCTGCTACAAATTACACTGCATCCTTATAATTTTGTTTTATTTATTTATTTAAAAACAACTTTTTCAGTAAATAAAATGAATCTCAAACTTTACTTAAACAGTATCAAATATAAAAACACAATGAAAAACAAATTACTTGTAACAACATATATCCAGTTTAGCTTTCAGAGTACTTTTTTGTTGGGGCGTCAAAAAAAAAACAAAAAAACAACAAGAAGTTAATATTCTTTTTAAGTTACATTTTAGATGATATATTGTCTGTTTTGGTAATGAAAAGAGTTCCAGACAGGGCAGAACATATGTTGAATATCTCAGAGCATTGCCACTTTGTTCTGTTACTGAATGAATCTAATTTTGACCAAATTGAGTGAGTCAGCAATTCAATGTCCCATTCATGAAGCGTCACCTGGTTTATTTATTTGTTCATTCATTTTCCTTCGGCTTAGTCCTTTATTTGTCAGGAGTCGCCACAGCGGAATGAACTGCCAACTATTCCCTTCCAACCGCAACCCAGTACTGGGAAACACCCATACACGGTCTCATTCACACTCCTACACAATAGGCAATTTAGTTAACAGAATTCACCTATAGCACATGTCTTTGGACTGTGGGGGAAAAGGGAGTACCTAGAGGAAACCCACACGAACACGGAGAGAACTGTTTATTAATGAATAAATTACAATGAAGTAGGAATTGTCGCCACCTACTGGTGGATTTAATGTCATATTTTTGCCTCAATGATGGGCTTAAATCAGCATAAAACAAAAAACAAATCTGCACCTAATATAATAATTTATATTATCGCGTTTGCCGTGAACTCAATTCACTTCAATTGCATCTTCAAAAAATTAACTTGAGTGGAAAATTTGTGAGGCAAAAAACATGAGTAAACTAGAATAAGTGATGCAGTGCTTTTGTATTTTGTGTAAACCCAACATCAGATTCAAGTAAAACTAAAATTTGAGTGAGCAATTAATGACAGAATTTTCATTTTGGTGTTAATATAGTTAGCAGGACCACACATATACAGTACAGTTGAAGTCAGAATTATTAAAACACCTTTAGAATTTTTATTCTTTTTTAATTATTTCCCAAATGATGTTTAACAGATTCAGGAAATTTTCACAGTATGTCTGATAATATTCTTTCTTCTGGAGAAAGTTTTATTTGTTTTATTTTGGCTAGAAAAAAAATAAGTTAATTTTTTTTAAAAACATTTTAAATTATTAGCCCCTTTAAGCTTAAGCTATGTAAGTCTACAGAAAAAAAACATTGTTATACAATAACTTGCCCAATTACCCTAACCTGCCTAATTAACTTTATTAACCTAGTTTAGCCTTTAAATGTCACTTTAAGCTGTATAGAAGTGTTTTGAAAAATGTATAGTAAAATATTATTCACTGTCATCATGGCAAAGATAAAAGAAATCAGTTATTAGAAATAAGTTATTAAAACTATTATGCTTCAAAATGTGTTGGAAAAAATCTTCTCTCCATTAAACAGAAATTGGGGAAAAAAATAAACAGGGGGGCTAATAATTCAGGGGGGGCTAATAATTCTGACTTCTGTACTATAAATGCATATAACAAGCTGTACATACTGTAGTTTAAATGATAAAACAAAGAGTCTTAAAGTTAGTACATACTTACAGATTTAATAAATAATGTGTGGGAAATAATGTGTTTTTGTGAATCTTAATTAATTTTAGTCAACGCAGAATGCCATAGGGTAACTTTTAAACACCTCACTTATAGGATTTTATGTTGAAAATATAAAGTGTTAATTTAAGTATTTTAATAAAGAACCAGGGGTATTTTTACCTCTCTCCATGTATTCCTCTAACCCTCTCCTGCGAGCGTCCAGCTGCTGTTCAGACAGAGAAAAAGGCCACTTTCCTGGCAGCTTTGGGAAAGTGTAGTTGGAAAACTCTCTCTTCAGGTTCTGATGAAGTATCGCAAACTCTCGATAGCGTTTCGAGCACAGCTGTCTGCCTGACATGTACACATTATACACCTAAAATAGAAAAAGAATATAAGCACTAAACTAAAACAGACAAAATGAAAAAAATCTGTGCTGTCAAACGACTATTCATGATTAATAACATCCAAAATACAAGTTTGTATTAACATAATATGTGTGTACTGTGTATATTCATTATGTAGCTACATACTTTACTGTATAAATCAGGGCTCAATGTGATCATCTGCAATTGTCACTGCACTGCACAATTGCACTGGCGTACAGAATTATCCCAATTAATCAAAAATATTACATAGAAAACAAAACTATTTGTACGTATTTATATAAAATGTTTATTACTTATAAAATATTTTAAACATAAATGAGCAAATCCATGGAAAGTCAACCTTGCCGTGAAAATAAAAAATTATGTTTTCATCAAAATAGCCAAAACCATTTCTAAGTTGTTTGTGTAGGCTTGTATTTTACAGTACTGTACAAATACTCAAAAAGTCTCTGTTAACATCTTCAAACTATCAAATTTATAGGGATGCACCGATCCCAATACTTGGATCGGATATCGGTTCGATACCGCATATTTTTGCTGGATCAGGTATTGGCCAGCTGGTACCGATCCAAATCCGATCTTGCGCGTGGGTTATATTCTGTGTAATTTATAAGCCAACAAAAGCCACGAAGGTAGCCTATTATAAGGTACTATGAAGCTGTCATGTAGGCCTACTATATCCTAAATGTTTTGAAGCCATTCTATTGCTTAATGTGAAGCAGAGATGAATATTCACATGCTTAAATTCTTGTTCACTTCAGCGATTCCCGCCGCTGCGCCTGTCAATCATTCTCCATTCATTAACAATTCAAACTGTGTGTCTCGAAAAACTTTCTCCAAGACTATTTGTTCCTGTTAATACAAGTAATCGGTGGAGAAATGCATTTAGTTTTGCATTAAATGGGTTCATTTTGACCTGCAACATGGACGTCATTGCTGTTTCTAAATCATGTTGCACTCTGTCTGTTAGATCAGCAGATCGCATTTAAAACAATGGAGTAGAGAGGGTTATTACTTGCTCTTCACACACAAAGTAGGCCTACCTGAAACTTTAAATTAGAAAAGGCTCAATCATACATTGATACATTGGACAGATCCTCAACGCACTGATTTCTCCCCTTTGTGCTGCTGTTTTAGAAGTGTCCATATACCGGAGGGCTGTGCGCTGTGGCTCAATAGCTATGTTTCCATCCACCTATTTTTATGCGCATTTTGGAGATGTGCATAAAAAACTGGTTGATGGAAACGCCATGATGCGCATAAATTTTGAAAATATGCATAAAAAAAACATATGCGCATAGCTGAGTAGGATTTTATTTGATAGAAAAAGATGCACATAAACTATGATAAACACATAAACTATGTTAAACTATTTAATGCACAAATTCCAGTGTGTGCATTAAAAAAAGGTTATGTGATTTTGTTATAAGAGATCGTGTGATGATGAAAATGTGTGTAAATGGACAAACCAGCAGGCTGAGCACATTATAAACCATCTGAAATGTTGTTTTTGTCATTCTAAAACAGCTTCTAAAACACCAGCTAATCAGGAAGTGACTATTTTGTTCGCTTTGACTCGTTTAATGGAAACGGAGCTTTATTTGCACGTCTTTTATGCGATAATCCAGTTTTGCGCATAAAGTTCATTCACATTTTTTGATGGGAACAAAGCTAGTGATGCATAGCTTGATTCACGCGCTGGCTGCGCAGACGCGACATGCGCCGATCCGTAAGATTATTCTTACAATAAGTTTCTGTTCTCTCATCCTTCCGACTGAGTTTATTCTTCCGAGGGGAATACTTTTAGTGCTGCGAATAGTATGTAAAGCCTGGCTCATTGTGGTCAAAGTAGTTGATTAAATTAATAAAAGTGAAACTGCATATGGATTGTGATTAACAGAAAATTATTTAGCCTAATATAGGCTACTCTGAAATTGTGAATATTTCACTGCCATTTTATTTATATTAATATTTTATTTAACAGACCTTTTTGTCAGATTGTGTGCTGAAGCATATGCGGACCTTGTTTTGAACTTCACCTCAAATATTCTTGTTTATTTTAGATAACTCACCGACAAAAAATACACTGAAAAAACCAACAAACTATACTAAACAAAATTTGTTTCAAAAAGATAATTTTTCAGACAAAAATACATTTTCAGACATGCTTTTAGTTTCTCCATCACACTCACGGTGAGTTTAGGTGAGGGATTATTAAGCAAAACTGGCCTCAGACGGTTAAGTTTAGTCTGCGTCAAACCTGCAGGAAAATATCGGGCTTTGCTAAAGGCTGGTTATTTTACCAACGATTAGGGTCAGTAGTGGCAGCCTATTACTGATTTCAAAGAAAAATATTAATATTAATAAGGAAACATAAGTTGGTCCACAACAGATCAATGTCATAACGAATGCTCAAATAATGTAGTCTATAGTTTACAGCAAGCATCATGTTTTTAGTTAGATTGTGTCATCTGTCATATACAGTAGGCGAATAGGTCTGTTTTTATTTTACTAAAGATATATTATTTGAGTTTATCACCAGAACTATAGAAACTGTTGCATGTTAATAAAAAAAATAAAAATAAAAAAATAAACGTCACAGTATCTGGATCGGATCTGTATCAGTCGATACTCAGAATTTTGGTATCGTGATCTGATCTAAAAAAATGGTATCGTGCATCCCTACTAATTTGATTTACCAAAGTCACACAAGCACGAATTTCACATCTGTAACAACTATTACTAAGCCTTTTTTTCTCATAAATGCTAAATAAAATTAAATAAATCCTGTTTGTTTCATAAAGAGCAAACTCTTATGCTTTTGATAAGTATCATTTCTTTTGGGTTGTGAAGTTAAATTCTACAATAAAGTATGTTATATACTGTAAACATGCATATTTCTTTGGTCACATTTATAACACATGTTTATTTCCCTCAGTTAAAATATAAAACATGTTTACAGACTGATATTTTTCGGATCCCTTATGTCTATGATTAGTTGTTCTGTAAAATATATACAGATCTTTCAATATACTATTAACATACATTCTCTGTAAATAATTGTTTCAAGTTTTTGCTGCAAATGTCACATCTATAACACTGGAATTGCTCTAAAATATAAATTAATTACAAAAGAAAAAGTAAATAAACATTTCCTCAAATACATACAGTTGAAGTCAGAATTATTAGCCCTTCTGAATTATTAGCCCCCCTGTATATATTCCCCCCCCCATTTCTATTTAATGGAAAGATTTTTTTCAACACATTCCTAAATATAATATTTTTAATAACTCATTTCTAATAACTGATTTCTTTTATATTTGCCATGACGACAGTACATCATATTTTACAGGATGTTTTAGGATGAATCATTCAGTACAACTCACCACAAACTTCTCTGAGTGCTGCTCCACATGTTTGTATGTGGGGACTGAAATGGGGACGGCCTGTTTGTCACTGTAGTCATAATTGGGCTGAACTGCACCTTCTTCGCTGGTGTCAAGTCCGTCTGCTTCTTGTGCTGGGATGGAGAGCACGGTCAGCACCAGCTCCCTCTCTCCGGCCCTTATCAGATCCACCACCTGCTTGTGTGTCGCCCCCTCCACGCTCACGCCATTCCTGCGGGACACACCAGGAAAAAAAAAGGGTCACGTTATAGGATGACTTTTGAAATCCATTTCTTATGCACATCCCTGCTGACTAAAAATCAGCCTTTGACACCCATATAGGAACAAATATGGAGGTCAATGGCTGCTTTTTTCCCAACATTCTTCAGAATATCTTCTTTTGTGTTCAACAGAAGAAAACAATTTAAAGATGATTTAAGAACTACTTAAGTTTGAGTAATCATGATGAATTTTTGTGTGAACTTTCCCTTTAATTATGATTTGCATGCAAAATGCAATGCAAAACAATGAGGGTTTCTCATTTTAAATCATAAAGAGAGAAGGAAGGAGTCATTCAACTTTAGGTGTAGTGAACCATTATACAGTTTGCAGAAACGAAACCCAAACTAGTCAACTAAGCAAAAGGTTATATTTCATTTAGGGAACAACTGGTGTCTTCTTAAAAAAAAAGAAAAAAAAAAGAAGTCTATTAACAAACAGGGTTTTTCCTGTATAGAGAATTTTGAACCGCCTTTACCTTTTGACAAAAGTCAGGCAGGCAGTCACAGCCACCGACTAAATCTGCACAATATATCACAAAATTTTGTTACCGCGATAATAGTATCCACTTGTTAGCTCATGACATATGTAATACTGTTTCCGGGTCCAAGCCACTACTTATTTGAATTCAGAAAATATTTGTTTATGATCACTTTTTAGTAATATCACACACATTAAAATGAATTTTATATAAAATCATGCTGTACACAACAGTTAATGGACTTGCTGCATCACAGACACCGATATCAGCTGACCAATGGCACAGACAGCACACTCTACCTGCCAGTCACTTATCACCTCCATCACTAATTCATAAAGCAGCTGACAGACGGAGAGACTGTAACAGGAAGGCATAATTCAGGATGAGGTGCAGAGATGAGGTTAAACAGAGGTGACAGACCAGCCTACTATACACCACAGAATTAATCCATTAATGATTTGATGTTTCGAAAAAAGGAGAAGGAACATTAAACATTAAAGACTCTTGCAAAATAATTGACATCCTCAATAGGGGGAGAAAAACATCTAAATAAATTCAGTCTCTCTAGTAATGGTGTGTTTGTTTATATATGTAATCGTTTGATTCAAAATTGATTTGGGACACTTGCAGACATTCTCAGCATGGATAGTGAAGTGCTGATTCTGAAACAATGTGGAAGATTCATTGGATAGTTTCAGTGATTATAACCGAAGCTGCAAAATCTGTGATAGACAGGGTTTCCACCGTAAGCCACATACCCTGATTTTCTCTGACTAAAAAGCTGAATTTCAAATATATATATATATATATATATATATATATATATATATATATATATAGGCCTTTATATTATTTGTAATAGATTTTTGTCCTTTAATACAAGCAGCCAGATATGAGCTGCACCTTTAATATTACAGACTCAAAGAAAACACTCTTTTGAATGTAACAAACAAAACTCAAATACATGGACAGAACAACAGGAGCATTTATAGCAAATAAACAAATGTAAATATTATACCACTTGTTTTTTGAGCATTGTTGAGCGAGTTCTTAAAGGTCTGTGATCGGTCATTGTGTTCACGCGCTCAACAAAAAGGGCTGCAATTGGCTCTAGAGGTCAGCGTTGCTCTGGAGGTGTTCACCAATGAGTGACGCGGAAACTGATAAGATCACAGCTAAACCATGACAGATGCGGTGGACAAAACTTGTGCAGAACTGCTCGTGTCTGGATCCACACGTATCGCTGTAACAACTGAGTGAAATAGTGCCGAGCAGTGAAATAGTGTTTCCTAGGTTCTGCTGTAACTTTTGTGTCAGTGAAAACACTAAATTGTGCACAATTGTCTGCTTTTTAAATAGTTGGAGCGTTGTAATTACTCGCCCTTGCATCTTTCATCATAGTAAGCTATCACGACATAGTGAAAATGAGATAAATTACGCCAGTATGTAAAAGTTGGTTATGATATATCACTGAACTGACACAAAATTGACACCCCTAATATATATATATATATATATATATATACATTCATACATATACAGTGCATCCGGAAAGTATTCATAGTGCTTCCCTTTTTCCACATTTTTTTTGTTACAGCCTTATTCCAAAATGGATTAAATTCATTTATTTCCTCAAAATTCTACACACAATACCCCATAATGACAATGTGAAAAAAAATTATTAAACATAAAAAACCTGAAAAATCACATGTATATAAGTAATAAAGGCTACACTAAAAAACATTTTGATGAATGAAAGGCAAAATAAAAAATCATAACATAATGAGAAATAAGAATAATAAGAAATAAGAAATCACCCGAGGGAAGCCTGGATAGTAGGGTTGTCAAAATGAATCGTTTCTTCGGTGCACCGCGATGCAGATGGGGACAATTTGATATCGATTCAGTAATAGATCATAACCGGTTATTACGCACTGACGTCATTTATCCCCTATGCGCGATGTTGCGGTAGAATACTATGGCGAAGGAGGCCAGTGTGAGTAAATAAAACACTCCTACTACTTAATAAGCAAATCTTTCACTGACACTGCCAGCCCCCCCCCCCCCCCCCCCCC
>CAIGQZ010000253.1:2743454-2753957 GCA_903798205.1 Danio tinwini
ACACACACACACACACACACACACACACACACACACACAAAATGCCCCAGGAGATCAGTATTAATAATTTCTGACCCCACAACTGTTGAAGTCAAACTTCGACGCTAATTATGTTATACTTTAATCCAGTTCCATATAAAATCAGGTGCTGGATGGCTTGAACATGCTGAATAATGAGTTTGGAACGGGAACAAACTGTTGTGTAACATGACATTCACATGACCAGCTAATGCTTGCAATGACTCTCTGATACTGTCCAAACTTCCTCATTCAGACTGCTGTTTCAAAACAACAGAGAAGTTGAACTGTTTATTAACATGCCATATTGATTCTCTCTTCCTTCCTACATGTATTAATGTTTACATGATTGAACCGAGAATTGGGGAGACCTTCAGCAAAGACTGTAATAGGAAAAAACAGCTCAAAGCTGATAAATAAACTCAGCTAAGGTTTGTGAACCCACTCCTTCTTCCTCAAAGGAGTTCCTCAGGAAACCGGCCATGGGCTCACGAATCCTTTTACGTATTAGGACCATTTCTAAATTCAGAAAAAGAAAATCCTAAATTAGGGCTGGACGATATGGCAAAAATTTATATCAAGATATATTTCTTAATTTCGGTCGATATGATATAATTCCGATATCGATATGGACAATATTAAAAAGCCAGGAAAAAACTGAATGTCTTGTGAAACAATGAATGTCTGTACCCACAAATGTCTGTAAATTGAATTTGCAAAGTCTATAACATCCAGGCTCTTATAACTTTAAAAAATGTAAATGAAAACTGTACAAAAAAATTAATGCTCACTTTTTATTTGTATTTACCCTTTACAAACAAGACATGTGAAATAAACCATAATTTTCAAGATCTAAGGTGAACTATCTGCTGCTGCTTTCAGTGGTATGGCAATAAATGTCATGTGCAACTCACATTATTAACATTTATTACTGAGTAAAGCACATGTGGTGTACCTGAGGTGATCATTGACAGTTTATCTTGTTGTTCAGCTACAAGAAATAGAAGCCATTTCTAAAATACATATTTCAGATGTTGGTTAGAACAAAAACCCTTTTAATATGGAAAATATTTCTTCTATTGCATGCCGTTGCTTTTATTTAGAACACAACGTAAATCAGCTCTGTAATCAGCTGTGACTCTCCTTCACCTGTATTCAGCTGGAGCAGTGTTTACTACACAAAGCCATAGCTCTCTGCCAAACTACGCAAAATATCACATGCAATATCAACATGCGATAATCAAATCGCAAATAATCAATCTGTGATATTGACATGTTAAACCTAAAAGCACATGCAAATACCACATATAATGATATTTGTGCTCAAAACTTAGGTCATAGTTTTAGTCGATTGTTCAAATTAAGTCCTTCTGTGAGTTTATGCCTCTTTTTACACAGAAAAGAACAACATATTTCATCATGGCATTCTAAGCAGTGACGAATGCGTTGCATCATTACATAAATTTATTATCAGATAAATTATAAGAGAACTCAGATTAACCAAATGTTGTCATGGTCAAGTGTTTATTAATCCGGATGAATCAAATAAAAGCAGTTATATCTTATTTAGCCTACGTTTTTCCTGGTTGACTTCAGGGCATATTTGTTTTTTTACTGTGCGACTCGGGCAAGAGAGCGCCCTCTGACCTTCAGAGGAAATTTACCACTGATCACATCGCCATACTTTACTCACATGATGTGCAAGACAATCGCAGCTTTTGCTAAATCTATTTATGTTGATATATCATTCAGCCCTAATATAGTCTATATTTTCAAAAGTGCCTTGTTCAGCCAACTTCCGGAACATTCAACATGTGCCAAAAGATTTTACTGACATTATTCCAGATAAAAATCTAAAAGTTTATCAGGTGTTGAAATGTTGTTTAAACAATCCTGTTAAAGTAAACCTGACTGGGGCTAAATTAGTAACAACCTTTGTGTCCTTAATAACCCTCTGAATTTCCTTCCTTTCAGGGAGAGGTTCGTGTTTCATGACATTTCCAATGAACGTTACGAACGACAACACTAGATAAATTTAGCTAAAGAATTACTGAATCAGACCGAGGTCTTTGTGAAAAAGAAAACAATGGATAACAAAAAGCACCATGTACAGTCATAAATTGATTTGTAATCCCCGCTGACTCTAGCGTGCAATATATAAAAAATGTATTTGTTTACATATACATATTATCTTATTTAATACACACAAATGACCATCATTTGAGTTCAGTCTGAGAAAAGAGCAAAACCATCAACATCACACCACCAGCATGAGCTATTGACTGAAAGTGACCTTATGAAGCATAACAGCACATCCTGTGGCCCTTGTGAATCTTTTGTTCGACCTCTGATTTTCCCATTAGATAAAGCAGTGACCCTGATACGTCTCATTTTTAACATGCTGATTACGTTACCCGTCACACTTCCAAATGACTCATTATGGCCAGCAGCGTTGCTCTGTACATGCATAATGCAGCTTAGGAATTAACATGCGATGCAAAGCACCTGCAAAATACTGACTGAGAAGTAAAAACTTTCTAATACCTGTTGTCAGAGCTCACACACAGTTGCAATGGGGTAAATTGTAAATTTTACCAGCACATATATGTACATAATGTTTATTATTTAGTTAAAAATGACCAATTAATCAATATTTTTAAATAAACATTATAAGAAATGGCTAGGGGTGTAACGAATCAAGGTTGATCCGTGATTTGTACGGATGACAACACAGTTCAGAACACACATGACCCTCGGATTAATAATAATTTTTTTCTTTACTAAATCTGTAACAATCGCAGAGAGACTGCCTCTCACATCATGCAATATAAAAATTTTATGATGGCGGAAAAAATTGTGGTAGGTTATTCGGGATGTGCTGGGTTTCTTAGGTTATTAAAGGTGTTTTCTGTCACTACTTGTTTAGCCTGCATTAATGCATTCGGTGTAAGCTGCACGAGTAATCATTAAAAGATCTCAACACCCATGCAACAAAAATGATAAATGATGGGAATTTGTATATGTTTATTAATCCTTTGAATCGCTGCATTCAAATCTGTGTTTATAAAACACAAAAATCAAGAAAAAGATTCAGTTTTTAGCTTACAAATAGTCAAATAACACTTGGATAACAGTTTATAACGTAGATATAACCACTGATGTTTATGGTAAAGATTAAAATAACCATCATATGCATTTAACTTGACGCTCAAAAATGAAAGTTTTAGGCAGCAATTACAATATTTTGACCAATAGGTGCCATCAAAAATATGCAAATAATTCTTCAAAAATGATACATCTGGCAATGAAAAAAAGGTTTATGAGTGAATAACTGAATCATTTACTGAAAATGAGACTAAAAATAAATATGGGTTGTACATATTATAATGTTAGATTTATACATTTAGTGTTATCAGCAACATTAGTAGTAGTAGTAACTGAATTTTTCACAGTACTAAATATTTTACTATTTATTTTAATTCAGCTGATTGTTTCTTCATTTTATTTTTAATAAAATTACAGGTTCTCAGTTCTGTTTGTTAAAACCAAAAGTTTCTTGCTGTACTGTTTTTCTAATAAATGGAAAGCAAATTACATTTGTCTCCTCTTTTTGACAGATTCGAAAGATGGTCCGATCCGTGACAAAAAAAAGAAAATTAATGAATATATTTATTGAAAACAATCATTTTTTTTAAATAAATGCTTTTAAGTTAACAAAAAAAAACAACAACACATACTCAAGTGTATTATCTGTGACCCTGAACCACAAAACCATAAGCGTCAATGTTTAGAAATTGAGAATCATAGATAATTTGAAAGTTGAATAAAAAATTTCTTTTTATATTGATATGGTTTGTTAGGACAATATTTGGCCGACAATCGACTATTTAAAAAATCCGGAATGCGAGAGTAAAATAAAAATTCTAAAAACTGAGAAAAAATCCCACTCTTCAGTAGTCCAAAATTAAGTTCTTAGCAATGCATATTAGGCCTGCACAATATATCGTTTCAGTATCGATATTGCAGTGTGCACATCTGCAGTAGTCACATCGCAGGATCTGCAATGTTGAGATTGTAACTGAGCAAAAGCCATAATTTCGAGAACACGACATTTGTAGAGTTATCCATTAATAGGGAATGTTTTTAAGGCCTGTGACTGTGGATTCAGATACAAGAAATTTAACCATTTGTATGCTTTATAAATTGTTCATTATATTTTATGCAGGATTTGCAACCAGAATAATCTCAAATCAGTCTAAATTAGTTAATTCTTTCCAAATAGAGATTTTCAAGCTATTGTATCTGATAGAATTATATTCATATGACAACATATATTGCAGAAAAACTAAATATTGCAATGTCTTAGTTTTCCAATATCGTTCATTTTAAAATGTTATAATATTTCACAGTTTCACTGTATTGTTTTATCAGATTAATGGGGTTTTGTTGAACATTAGGGATTACCTTATTTCTTACTACCAAAAACTTCTGAACAAGAAGGAATTTTTTATATAATATTTACTAAAAATCTGAAAAAAGTAACTATGCATTATCCTTCATTAAAGCTGCTGGAAATGATAGAAGCAATGCTGTGATATTCAACAAAGTAAATCTAAAACTGTGACCAGATGTCTGAATATTCATAATATAATGTAAAAAACAAAAATGTTTCTTTAAATTTACCAATTTTACAGGTTTACTCACTGATACTGAAGTTAAGTTGGTTTTACTGTATATTTGCACATTTATTCAGTGACAATGTACACTGAACTAACACACTCCTTATATTGTTTACTATAGTACTTTGAATATTCGGTCTGAAATCATATGCAAGTATGACTTCAAAACAACATTAGCCTTATTTAGCATGATTTCACTATTTAGAATTTTTAAAGAATTCATTCATTCATTTATTTTCTTTCCGCTTAGTCCCATTATTCACCAGGGGTCGCCACAGCGGAATGAACCGCCAATTTTCAAAGAATACTTTTCTAAAATTATATTAAAGCGAAAGTCAGAATGTGCGAATATAAAACCAACTTTACCTCAATCTCACTGCTACACATTATACTGGTCACTCAGTAGTAGGGCTGTACCGATAAACAATATCATATCGAATTACGATAAAATTGATGTCATTAACGATGATAAGCTATGGACATTTTTACTCGAAATTGACATAAGAGTCAATCACCCAGCAGACATATGCAACGACAGGAATCTGTAATTGTGTTAATATTAGTGATATGCTACGTTAGGGTTGGGGCGACTAATCGAAAAATAATCGTATCGACATTCAGAACCTATAATCAATCTAATTTTCCCAGGTTGATTTTTTTCCGATTATTTTTCCTACTGCGTGTGGTCACGTGACCCCGCTCTGTTAAGGCTGATTGTTGTTGTTGTTGTTGATTCTTTGAGCGCATGCTCATGGTCCCACGCACCTCTCAAAAATTCCACTACACAAGGCGTAGCTCAAGCTCTGTGATTGGTCGGTTTGGTAGTGTTTACACACGTTTGATAGTGTTTACACACGTTTGATAGTGTTTACACACGGCGCAGAGAGCTGCGGGATGGCAGCGAGTGTTTACAAGTATCAATTTGATGGAAACTTTTGTTTTATGTTTACCTTGTTATTAGTCACGTCCTTTGGTTCCCGCCTCTAAATGAGCAAGTTTGAGCGTCTTGTACAGTAAGGTAGCATTCAGAAAAATCAAAAACCCCATAAAGAAACTTGACACAGAGGAACATTAAACCTGCTGCCAACTAGCAATTCTGAAGTGTTATTGCAGAGCAACACAAACAGCACGCAGAAGTTTAAATGCATGGCTACACGCAAGGCAAGGACGATCACTCGACGCAGAAGCTTTAAAGACTTTAAAGGCTGATTTATATACTTTTGCGTCCCCTTTGCAGCCACATCTGATCTCTGGTCAAGTAAGATGATTGACCCATTCTTGAGCCTTACTTCGCTCTACATTGACAATTATTGTAAGCTGCCTTGAGAGATGCCTTGAGATTACACTAAAATTATTATTTACATTAAAATATTTGTTTACAGAAAATGCAAGAAATGCACGCTCTAAAATATTATTGACAGGATATACAAGATTTCTCTCATTTAGAAGAGATACTGCTTATTTTCTATTTTTTATAGGAAAACATTGAAAATAATTAGTTTCTAAAAAGTAAAACAAATAATTCATTTTCACTTTTTTATAAAAAAAAAATAACTCCATTTTAGGCAAAGTGTGTTTTAATTTCAGTTGTTCAACGTTGATGTTAAATAAATAATCATAATAGATAGTTGTGTGTTTATTTTAAAATCAAGTAATGCACCCTTCATTAAAAAATCTCTTACATGTAATATGTGAGCATATTTACTGTGCAAAAATTGTCAGTGAACTGAGAGCAAAAAAATAAATAAAATAATCGTTCATTAATCGTAATCGAGTTAAAATGTTCAATTAATCAAGATTTAGATTTTAGGCCAAATCACCCAGCCCTATGCTACATCACCCAGTATTGTTTAGAAAGCTCGATTCACTTTCCCGTCAGCAGTATTAGCTGTAAAACTGTTGTTTAATTTAATGCTGACTATTTTAACCATTTTTAATTAGGTAAAACATTTATTTTTAAATATTTCTGTAACTGTTTATTTTTAATAAATGCAATAGTAAGTTGTACAAAAGTAAATTTTTGTTTGTGTACTGTATATATACTGAATATAAGCGTTAACTTCTATCGAAATACAGTTGAAGACAGAATTATTAAACCCCCTGAATTATTCGCCCCCGTTTATTTTATTCCCCCAATTTCTGTTTAACTGTTTTCAAGACACTTCTATACAGCTTAGTGACATTTAAAGGCTTAACTAGGTTAAATAGGTAAACTAGGCAGGATAGAGTAATTAGGCAAGTTATTGTATAACTATGGTTTGTTCTGTAGACTATAGAGAAAAAAAATATAGCCTAAAGGGGCTAATAATTTGACCTTACAATGGTTTTTAGAAAATTAAAAACTGCTTTTATTCTAGCCAAAATAAAACAAATAAGACTTTCTCCAGAAGAAAAAATATTATCAGACATACTGTGAAAATTTCCTTGCTCTGTTAAACATTATTTGGGAAATAATTAAAAAAGAAAAAAAAATCAAAGGGCATTTAATAATTTTGATTTCAACTGTATATCGTTATCGTTCAATATGGAAAATAATTATCGAGATTCCATTTTTGCCATATCGCCCAGCCCTACTGTCTAATATTTACAAAAAAAAAACATTGATCACTATGTTTTTAGGCTAAATCTTTCAAAACCAACAAATCATATGCACATCCCACGCAGCATAGCATATTCCTAGCACTCAGATCATGCATAATTTAGGACGTTAACATGGCAAGCCCCTCATGTATCAGCAGCATCGATGATAGGAGATCAATAGGACAACATGTGATCATGCAGCTGTCATGTTTCAACAAGTCACCGAAGCCAGACTCTTTCAGATGAGACACATCGAAAGCTCAACGCTCTCACAGCACGAATTATTGAACACCGAATCGATGATCCTGTTCCACAACACGCATTCGGCGTTCGAGAACTCGGCGTTATCTGCTCCGGTCTTACATAATAGCGCTCCGTTTATTGCATTAGTGGGGATGTGCTGGCATGCGAAAGCTTAAACAAGTGCTAATGTGTAAAAATAAACGTCCTGTAAACAGAGCGTCTGGAAAACTGTACGTCAAACAGACTGTCAGCACAGTACGCCTAATTCCCAGGGTTAAGAAGAGAGATAACGTAGCAAATAAAAGACTTACACTTCTAGTATTCTGTCTCCTTTCACGATACCGGCCCGGTCCGCCGCTCCGCCGGGTAACACCGCGCTGACATGCTGGAGAGGAGCGTACAGTTCCCCGTTAATGCTCCGCAGCTGGCCGCCTTCGCTCACTTGTCCGCGGACGTTGAACCCGTATCCCGATTCCGACTTTATTATCCGAACCACACGCGGTCCAGAAGCCACCATGGTCGGGGTTTGACTCCCGGAACCGAGCATCCCCGAGCCGTTAACGCGAGGAGCGGCGGGGAGCACAGACGGAGGAGCGGGCCGAACGGTCTCATCTCCTTCGATCTCCGCCATCTTTAACTCAGTTTTTTTTACCCTCTCTCCTCCCGTAGGCCTTCAAATTCAAAACAACAAGCCAGAAATACGCCTGACCCGCCCAACCATCACAAGACTTCTTTCACTTTCTCCGAGAGTGTGTGCGGTGTCTCTAGAGAGCAAATGTAGAGACTGTCACTTTGTTTTGGTGAATTATGTAACAGGATATCCTGTTGCTATACAAGACACAATTGAATGAAGACTGAATAAAAGCTGCAGTCATCAGCCTAGTGATTTCAGCTAATCACAAAATTTGTTAAAGCTTTTGTGTAAATAACTCAGTCTTTTAAAGGTTATCTTTTAATATTGAATATTTTAGCTATTTCAGATTTCTTTTCTACATGTTGGTTAAAAAAGCTCATAATTGTAAAAAATATTTATACATTTTGACCATAGTCAACTTTCACATTCAGATTTTAATTTATTTTCACAATTTGTCTCCCAGAATATTTTTCATGTTGTTTTTTTTGTTTCAATAACCACAAAACAACATATGATTATATTATATACAGTGTATTATATTACAATGCATTTTAAGTTTTATTTATACTATAATCTAAAATATAGAATTAACAACAATCTGTATATAGTATATACAGTTGAAGTCAGAATTATTAGCCCCCCTGTTTACTTTTTCCCCCAATTTCTGTTTAACGGATAGAAAAAAAATTCAACACATTTATAAACATAACAGTTTTAATAACTCATTTCTAATAAAATAAAAATAATTATTTTATCTTTGCCATGATGATAGTAAATTATATTTTACTAGATGCTTTTCAAGACCCTTCTATACAGCTTAAAGTGACATTTAAAGGCTTAACTATAGGTTAACTACACTCTAAACACGTTGAGTTATTTATTTAACCCAATGGTTGAGTTAAACATTTTTTTTTTTTGCTTTGTTTGGTTATTTTTAACTTTTATTAGGTTATTTATTAATAACTAAACCAGTTGAGTTAAATATTTGGTACTTTTTACATTTACGTTTTTACATTATAAAGTTTATTTAAGCTAACACAATAATATTGTTCTAGTATATTTTTTTTATTACCTCTCCGTGTCATGTTTTTTATATTCGTTTCACCATCCAATACCATCTTTTAGAAGCGTTTGGATGTGGTTAAAATGTATTGTACATTGTGGACACTGAGTGAAGCCTGCTGCAGGTGCTGGACAGTCTCTAGAGCACACAGAGCTCCATATTCTGCTCAATCAACACTTGATTTTCTGCTTGCAGTTTATAACTGTCTGTACTTTGTTCTGTTTCTTCATTGTGATTCTTGATTGATTTTAACAAAAGTGTCTGGAACTAAAATGTAATGGAAATAAAGCATTTCCAATATTTTCGAAAACTGTATGTTATTTATTTACACAGCCATAATTATAAAATTATCAGTAGTACTACTAATAGTGGCAATAGTAATACCAGAATGGAAAAAAATAACATTTAATCAAAACAACTCAATGCATTGGTTTAAATTATATAACCCAATACATATATATTTTTTATTTTAACAGAGTAGGCAGGTTAGGGTAATTAGGCAAGTTATTGTATAACAATGGTTTGTTCTGTAGACTATCTAAAAATATAGCTTAAAGGGGCTAATAATTTTGACCTAAAAATGGTTTTAAAATGTTTTTTAAACTGCTTTTATTCTAGCAAAATAAAACAAGTAAGACTAAACATGATTAATAACGTATTAAGCTATTCACTTATTTTACGTTATTTATACATTTAAACTTTAACATTGTTTCTAGGCTATTTATATATTCTTTGATGAGTTTTCACCCAAGTGAAACAACCAGCCCTAAAGTGTTCCTATATTCTATGGCCAGAATAAGCTGTGCATTTTGATCGTTTATCAAGAAAATGTCAGTGAGATCTGAAAAATGATATGCTATAACAATAGTTAACAGATTAATTATTTAAACATGAATTGACAAGAACTCCCTGCGTGCTTTCACCCACAGTCCAAAGACATGCAGTATAGGTGAATTGGGTAGGCTAAGTTCTCTGTAGTGTGAGTGTGAATGAGTGTGTATGGATGTTTCCCAGAGATGGGTTGGAGCTGGAAGGGCATCCGCTGCGTAAAACATGTGCTTAATAAGTTGGCGGTTCATTCCGCTGTGACACCCCAGATTAATAAAGGGACTAAGCCGAAAAGAAAATGAATGAATGAATGAATGAATGAATAAATGAATTGACAAGAACATGAGGCTAGTCAACACATTTAAATATAAATCTAGAGGGACATCTAGTGGATTGGTTAGCGAAGTTCAAATAGTATGAGTTCATTTTAAATTAAATTAAATTAAATTAAATTAAAT
>CAIGQZ010000253.1:2758957-2775276 GCA_903798205.1 Danio tinwini
GCACATTGATCCGACTCAGTGCAGTGTAGACTTCTGAGGAGGTGAGTGTAATGGGTGAGTGGTCGGTTGAGGAAGGAACCATTAGTAGAAAGAGCATTAATAGCTTTAATATGACATGTAATGTAATGGATGCTGAAATGCTAATCTGAGTTATATTACATGTGAGTAGAAAATAGGATGGCCACAGGGATACCACAAAATTGCAGGTTTCTTTAAACATGAGCAAGAAATAGTTTCTGGAGCTTTCCTTGCTGTGACTGATGCTGAAACTGTCATAACCCTTCCTTGTCTGTCTTCTCTGTGTTATCGTCTTTCAATGTATCTTTGTTTGTATTGTGTCTTAACACATGGCTCAGCCTGTGTTTGTGTCCACCATGTGCTCCTCTGTTTCTCCCTCGTTTCCAACTGCCACACCCCCTTGTTTAGTCCTTATCTAGTCCTCGTTAGTCTCAGTGTTTTCACCTGGTCCCCATGTGCTTTCTTCCCTTTATAATGTGCTCTCTCTTCTCATATCTTTGTCAGTTCATTGTTTCTGAATGTTTCTCCATGGTTCACATTGCTTCAGTATTTCAGTAGTAACATCCTCTTTGCTTGCTTTTCCCTAAGACCCTGACTTTTCTTATTTTATATTATTATTATTATTATTATTATTATTATTATTATTTGTGTGGTTTTCTCTTCGTCGTATTTATCTTTCTGTCTTGTTCTGATCCAGTCCTGCCTGCTGTGAATTCCTGGCTGTTGTAGCTCTCTCCGGCTACCACTGGTGAGACCTCTACTCTCCACGAGTGGCCCTTACTAAGCACTTACCACCACCTACCTGGCCTGAGCATCTCAGCTCAATTTCCTATCCTCCGAGCTGTCTGTGGCCGCCGGTCTCCATGTCCAGGACTCTCCAGCCCATCTCCCTTCGTCTGTTGGTGTCATCCCATATTCCCCAGCTCTACCCTTGTCATCGTTGGACTGTGTTTCACCCTTCCACTACCTCACATATCCATTATTGTCAAAACCCCCTTTTATTCATTTTGCATTTGGGTCCTCCTTGTCCATGACAGAAACTAAAGAAGAAAACATGTGACGGTTTTTACTTATCATTTGAAATGATGACACCAAATTTCCTTTTAGGAATATAGACTGCATACACATATTGAAGTTTGAAACAATGTGACAATTAAGAGGTACAAGACCGAAAACAGAATACCTTGCTCAAATGTTACTTTGAAATCGTAATAATCAGTTACATGCATGCATAAAGTCAACATGAAATCAAAATGTGCAATTTCTATTTTAATGAGATATTATGGAATATGATGTTTTTTTTAAACAAATAATTTGCCGTGCGTCCCATAAAATAACTCCAAAATAACAAACTTGCCTAATCATAGCTGAAAACAGTATGTGACAAAACAAATTTGTAATTTTATGTGACAAAAGAGTACTGTGATGCAAAAATGAATCCTGCTAAATTCTGAAGTGCACTACACTGGATATAATATCCCATAAGGCCACAGAAGTGGATGATCTTCGTAAGTCATTTAACAGTAACAACATGGTAAATGTAGCATGCCCATATTAAATTAATAATCCATCAAGTATCACTTACGCAACAAAAATATATTTCTCAATACATTACGTGACAATATATTTCATGTGCCTCCATATATTTAAATTTACATAGTAATATATCATATGATATATTATATAATAATGTATTATATATGTAAGTTATATTGCTATACAGTATATGAGACAATACTGTAATTATTGTCATTTTCATATATTGAATAAATACATATTATCCTATTTAATATATTGTTATGTATATACTATACAGTTGAAGTCAGAATTATTAACCCCCCTTGTTTAGTTTTTCCCCAATTTCTGTTTAACACATTTCTAAACAATAGTTTTAATAATTAATTTCTAATAACTGATTTATTTTATCTTTGCCATGATGACAGTACATAATATTTGACTAGATATTTTTCAAGACACTTCTTTACAGCTTAAAGTGATATTTAAAGGCTTAACTAGGTTAATTAGGTTAACTAGGCAGGTTAGGGTAATTAAGCAAGTTATTGTATAATAATGGTTTGTTCTGAAGATGATCTGAAAAAAATTTGCTTAAAGGGGCTAATAATTTTGACCTTAAAATGGATTTAAAAAATTTAAAAACTGCATTTATTCTAGCCAAAATAAAACAAATAAGACTTTCTTCAGAAGAAAAAATATTTTCAGACATGCTGTGGAAATTTCCTTGCTCTGATAAACATAATTTGGGAAATATTTAAAAAAGAAAAGAAAATTCAAAGGGGGGCTAATAATTCTAACTTCAACTGTATATATGTGTGTGCAAACATATGTAAAATTACATGAGATAATATACCTCTCAATGTACAAGATAATATAATCTGATTTATATGAGAACAAATGGCTTACATATGTTGAAAAATATATTGATTTATAATAATATATATATATATATATATATAGATTATATTATACTGTATATCATAGAATATTAAACTTGTAGAAGTTCAGTGCTAAATTTAGAAAATGTAGTTGGCTTGAAAAGAGTGATTAGGCCAGGAAAAAAGTTTTTGATGTAATGCAATTAAACAGGAAATGTATGTTAGTTGATTTGCCACAATTAACTTGTATGCATGTATACCTCCATGTTGCAGTGTGGAAGACGGATATGTCATGTTGATGATGAAATGTGTGACATGTGGAGGAATAAAATGTGCACTCAAAAAACAACATTTTAATTGCTGCTGTTAATGATGAATTAATTTATAATTCTCTCATCTACATTTTACAATATATGAATCAGCACATAGCCATATATAGTCATCCATATGGCTATATAATGTAAAATATAATGAATGTTATGCAAAAATCTGATTTGGACTGATGTTAATGAACCTCTCTGTAAACCTATGCATGAGCTTGCTTAACTCATGAAAAACACATGCAATAATGTAATAGTTTTGTTTGTATATCAATGTATTTTAATATATGAATCAATAGGATGTCCATACATATATTGCTATATATTTTCAAATATACAATGAAGTTTCAGATACATTGAGAAATATATATTTTTAATGTATTGCAATTGAAATTCTAGTATACTGCAATATATTTTTGTTTCGTAAGAGATGTGATTTTGTGACATGTTTACAGGTGGGCAGGGCAATTTTTCACTTACATAAAATCCACAGAATTCCACAATATCAAGTTCTGTTATACATTGTTTCTTGTTTGAAAAGCAATTTCACTTAAATATCCGTTATAATACACTCTCAGAAATAAAGGTACACGAGCTGTCACTGGGGTGGTACCATTTTAAATGGTACAAATTTTTACTTAAAGGGTCCATATTGGTACCTCAAAAGTATATATTAGTACCTAAAATTTTTAAGAGGAACATTTTTATACTTTTTAGGCACTAATGTGTACCCTTGAGGTATTAATATGGACCTTTTATGTACAAATTTGTACCTTTTGAAAAGGTACCACCCCAGTGACAGCTCGTGTACCTTTATTTCTGAGAGTGTAGGGTAGAAAACATTATCGCAACTCCCATTTCATGTTTGTTTTAATATTTAAAGTACTTCTTGTTTTGGATTAAAATGTTTAGAGTGTTAAAAACATGTTATTTACATACTAACTTCAATAATAACAAGCTGGGTTTTGTATTAATCATTAAGTTTCAATAAGGAAAAGAGAAAGAGGGAGAATAACAAGCAGGGTGTAAATAATACACTGCTACTGTACTGTGCTCTAGTTAAGAGACAAAATTATGAAATAATTTGAAAAATTTCCCTGCTGTGTTAGAAATATTTGAAAAAGAATAAATAGTTGAATAGGGCGACGCAGTGCCGCAGTAGGTAGTGCTGTCGCCTCACAGCAAGAAGGTACTGGTTCGAGCCTCGGCTGTGTCAGTTGGCGTTTCTGTGTGGAGTTTGCATGTTCAAGCAGTACAGATGAATTGGGTAGGCTAAATTGTCCCTAGTGTATGAATGTGAATGAGTGTGTATGGATGTTTCCCAGAGATGGGTTGCAGCTGGAAGGGCATCCGCTGCGTAAATCATGTGCTGGATAAGTTGGCGGTTCATTCCGCTGTGGCGACCCAGGATTAATAAAGGGACTAAGCCGAAAAGAAAATGAATGAATAAATAGTTGACAGGAGGGCTAATAATTTTGTCTTTAACCACATCTCAATAATACAAATGCACACATGAAGACTTCCAAATGTTTAAGCTTTATTTTAAATATAAACATCCTCTGTTTTTAGCACGGACAAGCTCAAGAAAAAAATAGTTTGTAGGCCAAGGAATGTTAAGACCTGTTGTGCACACCCACTGTACTTTAACCTCGCAGCTAAGGAAGTTTTTATGGTGTTCCTCCGATACTAACACACACACAAACACACACATATACACAAAATCAAAGGTTCCAGCTTTGTGTCTTCCTTAAATCCATTCTGTAGCAAGCCTCGCAGGCGATGGACAAACCCAGAACCAAAGACACAAACTCCTCAAAATTCACCTCGCCGTCTCCGTTGGCATCCAGATCTTTCATGAGTCTGTCGATGGTGGTCGGATCCTTCTGAGACTGCAGGAAGAGAGGGGTTAAATTATGGTAAAGAAATATAAGAGTCTGTTTCTTGAGATGTAGTTCTACCAAAATATGAACATTTACTC
Source organism: Danio tinwini (assembly GCA_903798205.1). Taxonomy (NCBI): domain Eukaryota; kingdom Metazoa; phylum Chordata; class Actinopteri; order Cypriniformes; family Danionidae; genus Danio; species Danio tinwini. The sequence goes on from CAIGQZ010000253.1 coordinate 2,763,667, forward strand.
ACTATATATTTACCCCTGATTGAATCCAAATGTTTATGAGTTTCTTTCATCTTTTGAACACAAAAGAAGATATTTTGAAGAATGCTGAAAACCACTGATTTCCATAGTACACTGTAAAAAAAATCTGCAATTTTACAGTTTACTTGCAGCAGCTGGGGTGCCGGAAAAAAAAAGTAAAATAACGGCCCTTAAATTACAGAAATTTACTGTAAAATAACGGACATTAAATTACAGAAATTTACTTACATTTCTGGTAAATTTCTGTAATTTAATGTTCTTTTTTTACAGTAAATTTCTGTAATTTAATGTTTGTTATTTTACAGTAAATTTCTGTAATTTAATGTCCAATTTAACGGCTGTTATTTTACGATTTTATTATAAAATTCAGATTTTTTTTAAGTGTAGGAAAAACATGATCTATGGAAGTCAATGGTTACAGGTTTCCAACATTTTTCTAAATATCTTCTATTGTGTTCAACAGACGATTTGAAAGGTTTGAAAAAAGTAAAGGCTGAGTAAATGATGACAGGATTTTCATTTTTGGGTGAACTATCTCCTTGGAAAATAAAGTTGTTAAATAAGAGCTGAGTATCTCCGAGAAGATCTTCACCTTAAGGAACCCAGAGAGCTCGTTCTCCATAAGTATTCGGAGTTCCCGTCGGGTCAGGGTACCACTCCTGCCCTCTTTTCCAGCATATCGGTGGAAAACCATGATGAGGGACTCCATGGCGGTCTCTAGTTCGGATGGCATGGCTGCGCGATGCTCAGGTGAAGCACTATAGATGATCAATGTGAATCTAATATTAACAAAACAGGCTTTACAAATGCTAAAAAATAAATCAGAGTGGAGGCTTACCGTTTGGGCGACTGGGTGAAATATTTGAGAAATGCTGGTTATCTCTCTGAAGACTTTATAGCCTATAGCCGCACCCATGAGTCTTATCAGGGATATTGAGCAACTCAGTGATTAAAGCACAGCATACCTTAGTGTATGAGTTACTTGGACTTTGTCTGTTCAATACAGATTGATGAACTCAAAATGATACACACTAATGAAGCATCAGAAATTGCGCAATATACACTCACCGGTCACTTTATTAGGTATACTTTTATTAGGACCCACTTTTGCCTTCAGAACTGCCTTAATCCTTAGTGGCATCGATTCAACAAGATCCTGGAAATATTCCTCAGAGATTTTGGTCCATATTGACATGATAGCATCCCACAGTTGCTGCAGATTTGTTGGCTGCACATCCATGATGCGAATCTCCTGTTTCACCACATTACAAAGGTGCTTTATTGGATTGAGATCTGGTGACTGTGGAGGCCATTTAAGGTACAGTGAACTCATTGTTCAAGAAACCAGTCTGAGATGATTCACTCCTTATGACAAGGCGCGTGGAAGTAGTCATCAGAAGATGGGTACATTGTGGTCATAAAGGGATGGACATGGTCAGCAACAATACTTAGGTAGGCTGTGGCGTTGACATGATGCTCAATTGGTACTAATGGGCCCAAACTCTCACATGGTCGCCCACTGAAGCTAAGAAGGGCTGCGCCTGGTCAGTACCTAGATGGGAGACCACATGGGAAAGCTAGGTTGCTGCAGGATTTGGTGTTAGTGAGGCCAGCAGGGGGTGCCCAACCTGCGGTCTGTGTGGGTCCTAATGCCCCTGTATAGTAAAGGGGACTCTATACTGCTCAGTGAGTGCTGTCTTTCGGATGAGACGTTAAACCGAGGTCCTGACTCTCTGTGGTCATTAAAAATCCCAGGATATCCCTTGAAAAAGAGTAGGGGTTTAACCCCGGCATCCTGGCCAAATTTGTCCACTGGCCTCTGTCCATCATGGCATCCTAACCCTCCCTATATCATAATTGGCTTCATCGCTTTGTCTCCTCTCCAACAATCAGCTGGTGTGTGGTGTGGGGTCTGGCACAAAATGGCTGCCGTCGTGTCATCCAGGTGGATGCTGTACACTGGTGGTGGATGATGAGATTTTTCCCAATGTGTAAAGCACTTTTAATGTCCAGAAAAGTGCTATATAAATGTAAGGAATTATTAATTATTGTTATTATTGTATACCAAGAAAATATCCCCCACACCATTACACCACCACCACAACCAGCCTAAACTGTTTATACAAGGCAGGATGGGTCCATGCTTTCATGTTGTTGACGCCCAATTCTGACCCTACCATGCGAATGTCACAGCAGAAATCGAGACTCTAGATATGATTGTACGTGAAAATCCCAGTAGGTCAGCAGTTTCTGAAATACTCAGACCAGCCCGTCCGGCACCAACAACTATGCCATGTTCAAAGTCACTTAAATCACCTTTCTTCCCTATATTCTGATTCTGAAGTGACCCGTGAGTGTATATTTCCTATGAGCTGGCATTGATTGTACAGCAGCACCTACAACATTACAATAATCTGAACTGGATCAATGATTAAATCATTGTAAATTTGGTAGACATTAAGATTAAAATCCATGTTCTATTTGGTAAATTTCACATAGAGAAATAATAATGATATACACGAATAGGCTGTTACATTAGGTACACCTGTTCAACTGCTCGTTAATGTAAAAATATAATCTGTCAGTCACAATGCTGCAATCATGCATTTAGACATGTATATGTAGTCAAGTTGATCAGCTAAAGGTCAAACAGCAGCAGAAAAGTGATTTAATTTATGTTAAACGTTATGGGTGTTGGCTGGTCTACGTATTTCTGAAATTGCTGATCTACTGGAATTTTCAAGCACAACCATCTTCAGGGTTTACAAAGAACAGTATAAAAAAAGAGAGAGAAAATACCTACAGCACAATGTGGCAGTTTTTTGTGGCTAGGGTAGAATGTCCAGACTTGTGCAAATGGAAATAGAAAAGCAACAGTTATTTGATTTTAACAAGCAGTTCTTTGAGTCACATAAGAGCATCTGGTCCTCACTACATGCAAATAAGAGCCTAAAGGACACTTGCTCTTGTATATTATTTACCGCTGGCAATTAATTTTTTAAACCATGCGATCGCAATGTAATTTAAATGTGAATTCAGCTATAAAGAAGTCATGAGGAAATCTGCACAGGAAGCTTGTGCTCTGTGCATGCTGCTGTGTTTGCGGAAACTATAGTTTAAAAGTAGGGCTGCACAATATATTGTTTCAGCATCGGCATCGCAATGTGATCATTTGCAATAGTCACATCGCAAGATATGCAATGTTGGATTATAATTTATCATTTGCATGTGTTTTTGAGCCTTGTGACTGTGTGAGGATTTTAAAAGCATTCAAGCCTATAAATTATACCATTTGTAACTTTTATAATGTCTTATTTTATTGAATTTTTCAGAAAATGAAGACTTTGCAGTATTATTCTGCATCTGATTACTCAATTTCTGTATACTGTATACATGTATAATACTGTTACACTTGTCAGACAACAATAAAACACTGTTTGTTTAATTTGTATCTTTTTTCCCCCCTGTATTTATCTATGCTTGTAGATTGTTCATAATATTTTCACCAAATGCACTTCCCTACTGAATCATCCCAATCTATCTAAACATATAAATTCTTTATAAATAGATCCATTCAAGTTATCTGGGGAAATTGTATTCATATCGCAATATATATACACTCTCAGAAATAAAGGTAGGCGAGCTGTCACTGGGCTGGTACCTTTTTAAATGGTATAAATTTGTACTTAAAGGGTCAATATTAATACCTCAAGGGTACATATTGGTACCTAAAAAGTACAAAAGTGTTCCTATTGAAATTTGTAGGTACTAATATATACTTTTGAGGTACCAATATGGACCCTTCAAGTACAAATGTATACCTTTTGAAAAGATACCAAGCCAGTTTCAGCTCGCATACCTTTATTTCTAAGAGTGTAGAAGAATAGCAAAATATTGCATTATTACAGTTTTCCAATATTGTGCAGTCCTAGTTAAAAGTAATAATGTTGTAAATAACATTCAGTTTTACTTTGCACAAACAAATCATTTAATCCAATTACCTCAATATATTGTCATGAACCATGGATCTTAATTTATGTTTTTTTAAACCCAACCTCAAAGCAGACTTGTATGTTATGACTCGCCATAATCAGTTTGTTAAAAATCTAGATTTTTTTTTTCTGAAGAAAAAGGTCATCTATGTATTGGATGGCTTAAGTGACTAAATTATATATTCCTGGTGCATTTTCTGCCTTAGCACGGTTCATTTAGACACATTGAACAACGCTCCAATTACATTTGGATTCAATCCAGAACAATCCTTCTGAGATAACCTTAGTTTTATCCAGTGTTGAGTGTAATTAGTTAAAGTAACTAGTTAATTAAATTACTTTTCCACAAAAAAAGGGATTACTTTTCATTTTTAGGGAACAGTTACTTAAAATATACTTGCCTAACTTACTCCCAGGGCCATTTATATCGAAGTTGATATTTAACTGCACCATATTGGTGTTTTGTAACATCTGGTTTTTATGAGGTGAGTTCTTAGCCCAACGCTCAACCCTCAATCTGAAGGACCAGGACAAATACACATACACTACAGACCATTTAGCTTACTCAGTTCAGCTACAGCACATGTCTTTGGACTGTGGGAGAAACCGGAGCACCCGGAGGAAACCCACACAAACACAGGGAGCACGTGCAAACTCCACACAGAAATGCCAACTGACTTAGCCGGGCTCGAACCAGCGACTTTCTTGCTATGAGGCGATCCTGCTACCCATTGCACCACGTGATGCTACTTTACGCAATATTGAGTCATATAATTAAATTACTCATTGAGTAATTAAGTTAGGTTTCAGACAAAATAATTAGAATGTTGTTTAAATACAATTTTAATGCTGTAATTAGTAATTAATAAATTACATTTTTGAAGTAACTTACCCAACATTGCTTTTATTAACAATTATATGAAATAGTTAATAATACAAACGCAGTCAGAAGAACACATTTCATATAAGCTGTTAAAAAAATAAAACACAAGCCTAGATTTTTGCTCAAAATTATATAACAATACACTGTAAATTAATTTTTTAGATTTTTACAGTTTATTTCTGGCAGCTGGGATGCCAAGAAACCCCGTAAAATAACGGCCGTTAAATTACAGAAATTTACTGTAAAATAACGGACATTAAATTACAGAAATTTCCCTAAATTTAAATTTCTGGTAGATTTCTGTAATTCAACCTGTTATTTTACAGTAAATTTCTGTAATTTAATAACCGTTTTACATTTTTTTTCCGGCACCCCTGCTACCAGAAATAAACCGTAAAATTACGGATTTTTTTTAACAGTACCTATAACAACAGCTAAAATGATAGTCACACATGTGCACATCCATGACTGATACATCCATTTATGTATTAGGGTTTACTTGACAAATTGTGGCCTATTTAGAAATGTAGAATCTTTGTAGAAATAAATGGCTTGCCCAGAATCTTTTGTGTGAACTGTCCCTTTATGGTGATCCGTTAGATTTTTTACACTGTGTTTCATTGTGTCGCTTTACACTGATTGTAAAAGACAGCGAATTTGATTAAATACCAATAGGCTACACGTTAGAGCTGTGCTGTGATGTTGTCCACTGACAGCAGTAAAGGTGCGGCGTGCTGCTGATGAAGCGGACGTGCTCGTTGCCACAGAAACGGGATGCGGGCTGGAGACGGAGAGCGTTTAAAAGCATCTCCAGCTGCGTGCGGATGCAGCGACATCCTACTAACCTACATACCGACCTGAAACACGCAATGGCGGCCAAAGGAACATTTCTCCACTGACATATGATGATCCACTGCGGCGAAGCGGAACATAAACGGTAGGTGTTGCGAGATTAGAACAGAATGAATATAAATCCGCGTCGGGCAACGCAGAGCTTCGACAGCGTGTGGTGTTTTATTGATGTAATTAGTGTAGCTGGCTGCAAAACTGCAAGCAAGGTTTACATTTGTTGCAATTAAACGCGTGCAACGTGCAGCAGTTCTCAGTGTCGTATAGATTAAAGACATGCAGCAGCATCACGTAATGGCGCCCAGATTTCAGGTGAAGGTAAGCTAGGGCGCTGCCGAACACAGCTCGTTTTGACCGGTTATACAGTCCTGCTTGTAGGTCAAACTTTTAGTCGGGTTTATTTAGTGTAAATTAACGTTAAATCTGTCTGTTTTGTTGGATAGGGTGACGTGTGGGGCTGGTTGACATTGCTGAATGACCGCGACGTGGAAAAAAAATGTTTTACGAGCTAAAGAAGGCCTTGCGTTTTATATAGGAGGTAAAATGCTTGTTTAATGGAAAAAAACAAGACTGCAAAGCCATTGTATAGAAGGACAGTGGTTATAATAACTAGCGTTTTATTATTCATAACCAGCGTACTGTATTTGCACTGTGCTGTGTTTGTATATCTGTAAAAACAAACTTAGAAGAAACACAGGTGTGAGAGATCCATTTTGGGCTGTTGCTTAGTGCATAAAGGAGTCACCAGAAACATGTCATGTTGTGTTTGCGTGATGGACAAGGTCATTCTTTAGCTGATGTGGCCTTAGCAAGAGCGTCCAATGTCACCCAGCTGTCCTTTTAAATCATTAACAGGTCACTATCCATTTTTAAAGAGCGTCGCAGTATGTGCACCAGAGACAGCTATTTATAAAAGGTGTGCGAATCTCTCATAGCAACCGTGCAGACAGCATGAAAGTTTCATTTCTTTACTCATTTTATACCCCCTTCCTCTTTCTCTATGTGCAACAGAGGGTGCATTTACATGTCACTACATTTAGTGTCATGTATTATTATCTAAATTATATTTAGAAACTGTGTAAAATACATGGTGACACAATCCACATACAGTATGTGGTATGTTTGTTCATTGTACAGGCATGCACAAAAACTTCACCAAAACAACAATGGATGACATGACATCAGAGCCGTGCACAGACATTTTGTGGGGCAGTGGCCTAAACCAAAAAAAGGGCACTAAGTGGGTGGGTTCTTGCTAATACAACTTTTCCAGTTGTTATAAAAATACAATTAAAAAGAAGACACGCTGTAATAATTTAGCTCATGCTCAGTGGTCTCTCCCTCATTCTCAGAGCCTGCTTCTGCCTCATCTTCAGTGGAAAAATAAGTATTATTCATTTAATTTAATTTTATACACTATAAATTTATATTAACTTTTAAAATATTAATATTACATTTTTTAACTATTTATAGGCCTACTATTGACATGGTTTTAATAAAATGATGTGCCAGAGCCTACATTACCAGTATCAGATAGGCCTAAGTGATTATAATGCAAAATATAGGCCTACTTAATTAGAAGACTTAAAGTGTGACAAACACAGCTAAAGAGGGGCTGAGAGGGGCACCTCAGCCAATGAGGGCAGTGGGGCAGTGGCTCTAGCCACCGGGCCACTCCCCTGTGCACGGCCCTGCATGACATGACTGTTGACACTACGTGCGAATAATCTAACATGCAAAACCATAATGGAGTCATTCACTATTGTTTTATAAATGAATGGTCGAAATACAAAACAGATTTGCATTTGTATTTTGATCAGCTGAACGTAAACACCTCTTAAATGTAGGGATTATCTGATTTTGATTTGCTCTGCATTTTTAGAATATTATAATAAATGGACAAACTTTTTTTTAAGTAAAGTTTTTCCCTGTTGTAGTTCAACTACTAGTGTATGCTAATTCAGATAGTGTGTATAGTAGGGTAATAAGCTGCAAATTTCTGGCCAGCAGCTGGGTAGGGTTGCACCAGCTGACCGTAAGTTCTTTCTTAAACTGGAACATAAAGTCCACACTATGGGCTTAGTAACTACTAGCTAGTTTTTACCTAAATTTGTCCTCACTTCGGTTGCACCACATGTTCCTAGGACTAACCGTAGTTAGTAGGTCGTAATTAAATGACCTAATATGCAATAAAAAACATTTAAATCTTTAAACTGCTTTAAAATTCTGCAACTAATGCATCTATATAAAACTGTCCCATGAAAATGGAATTATAAATTAAATTTTAAAGCACATTAAATTACAGTCAGCCACTAATAACAAACAACGCACACATCTGCATCGCCAGCCGTGAATGCACACAAAATTGAATGCACACAAAATCATCATCGTGTGCTCCCCAATGTAAACTAATCTAATCTTGTCTACTGTTATACATGGAGGATGCTGCATTACATTTAAACTAAGTTCAGTGCAACACAAAAATGTTTAGCAATGTGTAAGTTGTAACTTAATGTCCCTTTAAGTCACAAGTAGGCTACGTTTTAACTTATCCACTGCTGGTGCAACCGGCCCCTGATCATTATTAAATATATATTTCTATCTATAGACCAATTACCATGTTTGTAAACATTCAGGATGCGCGCGCAAGGAGGTGGCAGAAAAAAACGGGAGCGCTACCATTTACAGCGAGGGAATGACATCCGATGCGGTTCAGAGTTTGTTGTTGTATTAGAAATAAGATATATTGATTACTTATTCTATATATTATTTACATAATGCTTTCAGCATATTATAACAGCTTGTCACCCAGTGATAAGCACAGTGATTCGACAAAATTAACGTTAAAGTGAGCGGGGTTCGTCTGACAGGTCCATTTGCGATAGCACTATCCCAATGAATAATGGATAAGTCGAAATGGCCAAGCATCCAGCCCAAAATATACAATCTCACTGAAGCTCCTAGGGATTTTACGAGAGAAGTTAAAGGCCTACAAGTCTTTGGATGCCTATAGTTTTGTTCTGTGTGGTCATGTGCAAGAAATAATGCTCCATGATTACCAGATTAAAAACTTTGTAGTGCTAAAAACTGAGGTTCTGCCGAGCCAAAGACAAGGAAAAAAAGACGGAGCTAACGTTATACAAGGCCAGGGTGATCATCAACAAGCAGAACAACTGTATTCTGACAGCGAACTGCATCTGTACAGCAGGGTATGTGAACTTACACACAGGTAAAGTTAGTTTTATATTCGCACATTTGGACTTTCTCCTTAATATCATTTCATAAAAGTATTATTTGCAAACTCTAAATAGCGAAATCATATTAGCAGCCAATGACGATCAAAATACAACATTGTTCACAGTCAAATAAACAGTGTTAATGTTTTCAAGTCAGACTTGCAGGTTATTTCAGACCGAATACTAAAAGTGCCGTGGTAAACAATATAGGGAGCTGTCACAAGTTGTCACTGAATGAACGTGTGAATATAAAACCAACTTTAATAACTTACACTTATACGTTTCATTCTTAGCACTCAGTGTCCGCAGTTTAATTAAACATAATTAACTGTTTATGATGAAATCATTGCTGCAATCAAAAACGAGTAATGTGTATGATTCAGGATAGCCTGAACTTACCTGATACCCACATAGCAAACAGATTTGGCTTAAATGTGGCCTCATTATTGCACTGCTGGCATGTTGCCGGCACTGGCATGCATAATGTGAGCTGAATGTGGGCCATGCATGGCAATGATGGCACTGCATGCATGACTGCAAACTACATTTGGGCCAGTTGTGGATGGGAGGTGTGTGGCCCAGATCAGTGTAGTGACTGTTCACATTGTTTAGGAAACATTAGGCTGGGTTATGGCTCAGTTTTTGGGGTTTCTGGTCAAAAGTATAAACTTATAGCTTACAATCAGTAACAATAATAAACCTGTTTTGGCCCAGTTCAGGGCCAGTTAAGGGTGATAAACTGCCTGAGATTCAGGCCGGTTATGGCCCATGTGTGGCCCTAGTCTTTAATCCAGTTATGGGCCACTTCAGGACCATCATTCTTTGCGTTACTAGGGCCGAGGGAAAACTTATTGTGTGGCCCAGAGCTGGGCCAGAAAACATTTGCAATGTGGGTATAACATGAGAACTGCAGAGTCGAGTATTTCTAATTAGGTTGTCACTTCATTCAGCTCTCTTTTAGCCAAAGACGACTGCATTTGGCATAAAAGCAGTGTGGTGTATGGTAAAAGTTAAGTTTTATATTTTTGGAATTTGGCATCCTACCTCACAACGTGTTTGCTATTACAACCGGTCTCTTTTTGCAACTGGGGACCCGTGTGACATCATGTGTGACGTAGGTTGGTAATTCGTCTATAGAAAGCTAAGTTCATATAAGTGTTTGTGTTTTATTTTTTTTAAAGAATGGATATACTTTTACACAAAAATATTAAGCTGTTTTCCACATTAATAGCAATAAATGTTTCTCAAACAGCAAATAGGCATATTAAAACGATTACTGAAGAATCATGTGACACTAAATCCCTAGTAATGATGCTGAAAATTCAACAGGAATAATATGTATATAAATCAGCTCTACTGAATTGTAACTGTCTAACAATATTCTCAATAAGTCTTCATTGTAAACAGCAGAATATTTGCTTCAATGTTTTATTTTTTCTCATCGTAACAGATATTTGCAGATCAAGCTGTACTTGATTTTTAAGGATAATGTTACTGTTTAACTGTAGGCAACAACATTTGTAAGATCTTTCCCCTATGTTGTCTTTCACTCATCCTCTTTTTTGTTTTGTTTTCAGTTTACTATGAAGAGCATGGAGCAGGAGCTGCAGTGTCCTGTCTGCAAGGACATTGTGAAGCAACCTATTGTACTTCCGTGTTTGCACAGCGTGTGTCTGATGTGTGCCTCAGAGGTGCTGGTTCAGAGTGGGTATCCTCAACCCGAGCTCCCGCCGGAGCCCAACTCACCCGCATCCACCCCAAACATGCGCTCGCCGCGGCAGATGCGCAGACCCATGCCTAAATCTGACCGGGTGGACCGCCTGTTGCGCTCAGGTGTGTAAAAAGTGTCATCTTCAGCAGCTTCGCTTCGCCCAATTATTTTAGTAGGATACCGCATTAAGAAAAACACTGAATGGAAATGCACATAATGTTATGTGCTCAAAATTTTCATCAGATAAAAAGATATGCATATAAACTAATATGAAAACAAATTCATCAAATAAATTGTGATAAAATGCTATTTTACCTGGTGATGTAATTGGATAATTGCATTGTAAAAAAAACAATGGCATATTTTAAAAACAGTAAATACATTTTAAAGTTTGAAGTCAAGACAACAATTAATTTTATGTCTCTTTAACTTATTTTGATAAGTTAATCAGGATTCAGCAAACAAATTCAAGTTATACAAAGTTGAACTTAATATTTGTAGTCAGTTTTATTAATGCGAGTTGAGATGACTGGAAAAGTTTGTTTGATTCAGCTAAAGAAATTTAAGGCAGCAAGATTTTTTTTACAGTGTAGACTTGTGTATAAATACGCAACTTTGGATGGACACATCGTTAGTTTCATGTAAACAGGTTGATATGTTCATGTAATGTCACTGTGCGTGTTTGTGTTTAGGCTCTGGGACATACCCTGGTCGCAGGCGAAAGGACGGCCCTCCACCTCTTATGCTGTTCCCTTGCGCCCCCTGTGGGCGAGATGTAGAACTAGGTGAGAGAGGACTGGCTGAGTGCATGAGGAACCTTGCACTGGAGAGAATTGTGGAAAGGTAATAATACATATCCAAATACATTCACGCATATATTATATTATATTATATTATATTATATTATATTATATTATATTA
>CAIGQZ010000253.1:2775286-2793607 GCA_903798205.1 Danio tinwini
ATATTATATTATATTATATTATATTATATTATATTATATTATATTATGCATAGAATTTCATCATTTAAACTATTTTTATTAATCTATTGCCTCTTAAAACACAATGTTTAATGTTCAATTATATAATAATGTTGACTTATGTTTGCCTGTAAAGAAATAATACAATGTAATAAATATAAAAGTATATTTTTAGTCTTTAAATTAATTTCCATATTTGATAACCCAATTGTTAAATTTATTATAAAAGAATTTTCATATAATATAATATAATATAATATAATATAATATAATATAATATAATATAATATAATATAATATAATATAATATAATATAATATAATATAATATAAAATCTTCAGTTTATATTACTTACTTTCAACATTCATATCAAATTTTTACATATTTAATTACCGACATGGTATTTGTAAATAGAATATTAAAAACACAATTAATCCAGTGTGATTATTTTAATCTGAATAAAATCTTAATAATAAAAATAATAATAAAAAAATATATATAAAATATATTTAGTGTGATTAAAACCACACACAGTACTTACAGAGAAAGAAACAAAAGAATGCCCCACTAAAGGATCTCTCGTCTGTTTCTCCTGACTGTAGGTACAGACACACAGTGAGTCTGGGCAGTGTGGCAGTGATGTGTCAGTTTTGTAAACCCCCACATGCCTTGGAGGCCACTAAAGGCTGTGCAGACTGCAGAGCCAGCTTCTGCAATGAGTGCTTTAAACTCTACCACCCCTGGGGCACTCCTCGTGCCCAGCATGAACATGTCCAACCCACACTCAACTTCAGGCCAAAGGTGAGCATCCACCATTAATACCCAAATGCCTTTCATTCCCTGAGGTCCAGGATTCGATAAAAATAAATCAACATTAAACTGCATTTACTTGCAGAAATTGAGCTATCTGTAAGCCCCTAGTTACTGTTGCTAACTCTCTCAAAATGACGGGTAGCCAGGTTTTCGTCCTAACGTGAGGAGAAGTTTGCACAAAAATAAACATACCAAATGTGAACTAGGTACGTTTCCATCTATAGTAGTTGTTCGAGTGGCTGACTGTAGTATTGGTAACCTAGTAACCAATAGTAAACAAGGCAAGCATAATGGAAACAACTAATTATGCTACGTCAGAGTTTATTTGGCAAATGCATTTCGCATTATTTGCGAAGTCCAAAATCACATCATGTGAGTGTAAAAGCTTCTTTTTTTGTGAATTAAGAGATTATGATTCAAGATTTGGCATTTACATCACTCGTTTCTCATGAGATACTTCAAAATATGTATTAACACATAATGATGGAAACCTGGCAAGTCTAAAAAACATGTTTTGCTGTTGTTAACATTTTTGACATACATTTAGACATGAAAAAGACCTCCCAGTTCTGCTTCCCATGCAGCTGATACTCAACTTTTATCCGCATTCATGGGGGAGGGGCTTACCAATAAGTCAATTGCATATGCAGATGAGACGTTGTTATCAACAGATGATCATGAGTTGTTTCTATCTCTGTAGGTGCTGACATGCCCAGAACACGATCAGGAGAGGCTGCAGTATTACTGTAAGTCATGTCAGATGCTCCTCTGCTCTCTCTGTAAACTGCGCCGAGTCCATGCGGGTCACAAAATTGCACCCGTCACCCAAGCCTACCAGACTCTTAAGGTTTGTTTATAATTTCACTTCTATTTTAATCATGCATCAAAAGGAATGTCAAAGTTGGCATGACTTTTTTCTTGTACAGGCAAATGTGGAGAAAATGTGAAAGATATTTCAGATTTTGTTTTTAAACGCAACAACAGTGCCACCCATTGGCAGGGACAATGCAATACACAAGCAGTCACTAATTGTATGAAAGTGTTTTGCTAGTATTGAGTAACTCCTGAAAGCCAGGAACTTACAGATAAACACACTTTTTTATTTATATTTTTTCTATAATCTAATGAGATAAAACATTTTAACATTTACAATGGCTTTTGAAAGCTGTTGGAAATCAGAAAAAGTGTGATGCATAGTAAGAAAAAAATAATATGTCATGTCATTTATTTATGTTGTTCTTTAAAAAAAAGCGTTTCATTTACACATTTAAAGAATCTGTTGCACTGTATATAAAGCAACAGATCTTTTTTTAAACTTTTCCTGTCATGTTAAAGTAAATAATTGTTTTAATATATTGGATTTTGAAAAAAAGAAGTGGTCAAAGACGAGAAGGGCTTTGGCTTATTTTTTGGGAATATTTTTCAAGCCACAATGTTTTACCCTTTTGTAAGCAAGAAGTTTAAAATAATATAAAATAAGAAATATTTTTATGATCTCTTATATAATTATATATTTTATTAAATACAGATCATAGTATGTTTTTTAACACAAGTATAATTTACACAAAATGAAAAATAGAACATTATTTTACGCATACATTATAACAGAGCTGGGTGATAGGGCAAAAATGCAATCCCAGTAATTATTTTCCATATTGAACGATAACAATATTTGTATTTCGATATAAGTTGTTAATGCTTCCAGATTTAAAAGAGAACCCCAACAATGACTGAAGCCACAAAAATTAGAGAGTCCAATAAATGGCATAACATATTTTCAGCCGAAAAATCTTTGGTGGCCGAATATTTGATACATTTCTAATAGAATGATGAGCCTTTATTTGTCACAACACTATTACATGCAGTGAAATTGGACCCCTCCAACTAAATACAAACATCCCATTTTTCAGGGGAAGACAGGTCAATCGAGAGGTAGCATAGACAAGCAGGAAATAAGATACATTGGGGAAAAAAGGAAGTAAAAAGCCCCTTCCAGACTGTCCTTAAAGGGCCATGAAACCCCCTCTTTCAATTCAAGTCTACCTCAGAAATTTTTCAAAAAAAATCCTCTTAGATGTGCGTGGAGGTCTGCGGGCAGAGGGAGGAGTGGGCGTGGCCGGCAGTGCAGGGGGACAAGAGTGGAGCGAACAGTTGGCTCACAAAATGAGACACACACCGTGAATAAAAAAATGCAAAGAAATAAACAGTAAGTAATTATATAAACACTATAAATGAGGAGCACTTCTCTTCCCTCAATCCCCTGGTCTTAATGCAGACACAGTGGATAGAGGTGCAGCAGGTCACATGCCATGTCTATTCTAACCGTTAACCCTGCCGGTAATCTGGAGGATTTTAAAGATGTGCGAACACAGCAGCACGGATATAGGCGATGTGTCTGAATGGTAACGAACCGTAGACTGTAACAAACTCAACTGATAAAAGACAAAAGTCTGCCATTCTCCAATTCTCGTACAGCTCTCTTGACAAAAATGCTTGCTGCAAACCAACAGCTTTGCTGTGTCGGCCCTGATAGCATCACGGGGAAAAACATGCAACAAACCTTGTGAATCATGGAAACAAACACATATGACCCGTGTCTCACCCAGTCATTAGGTCTTTCAGTTTGGCAGGTCTGCTTTGCCTTCAGAAAGCACATGCTCTCATGAATAATTAAGAAGCAGGGTCTTCTCACAGGATAAGAAAACTATGAATAATAATGAGAAACCGGCGCGTCATCACTCCACTAGCAGATGCGCACTAGCACCGATTTTGATCCCACCCCAAAAATGATTTTAAACCCGGAAGATGAAATTAGCTGACAAAAGTTCAAAATTATCCAGTTTTCCCCACAATTAAAGCTGACCGGCGCTAACGCTGTCTTAACTGATGCTCAGCACACACAAATCTGTTAAAATCTCAAAAAGGTACTCCAGGGTGTCTTAAACCTTTAAAGTAGGGCAACATCAACATCTACTTTTAGGTTCCCATTGTTGCACATTTCTGCTGTGTAATTGACTCTTAGATCAGTATAGAGTAAAAACAAAGTCCAGAGCTTATCATTGTTATTGACAAATTTTATCGTGATTTGATATAATATTGTTTATCGGCCCAGCCCTACATTATAATCACTTATTTGGAATATTAAAGGGCACTTATTTTACCTCTTTTTTAAGATGTAATATTAATATTATGGTTCTTCTGAGTGTGCCAGTTTAGGTTCAGTTCAAAACACAAATCAGATTTTTTTATTAGGATGTGTTAAAAAGTGTCATTTTGGGGGCGTGTACACAGTTCGTTGTTTTAGGGGCGTGTTGCTTCGCATGAAAATTAGTTTCAACTTCCCGCCCAACTTAACAAGGAGGTGGAGCCAAGAGCTCCCCCGCTTTGTGTATGGCTACAGACAGCCAGACAGAGAGAAGCAACATGAGTGAGAGGACCAGCATTCAGCCGTACATGTACGACTCAGACACAGACCAAGCAGAGAGTACAAAATCATTTGTGTCTTTGTATAGTTTTACAGCCAACTGTGTGCTAGTTTAAAGCTCCGAGCTTGTAGCCTACACCGAGACTAATAACCAAGCACACTGAATTAAATTTGACTGAAGGGCATCACACACCGGATGC
The DNA here is from genome assembly GCA_903798205.1 of Danio tinwini. Taxonomy (NCBI): domain Eukaryota; kingdom Metazoa; phylum Chordata; class Actinopteri; order Cypriniformes; family Danionidae; genus Danio; species Danio tinwini. The sequence goes on from CAIGQZ010000253.1 coordinate 2,779,742, forward strand.
ACCACGACACGGCGCGTACATGACAGTTGAAAGTATCGCACACTTGCGGCGCCGGTGTGTGTCACCTGATAGAAACGTATGTTTAGAATTCAGAAATGCATGCCGCTGCGTGGCTCGACGCTGCTTGTCGCCGAGCGGCGCTTCTGGCGTACACCCTGCTTGAGGCTATAACTAAAGGGCTTCATACACTGGATGCGCCGCTCAGAGCCACGACACGGCATACCAGACTCGCATACAGATTCACATTTTGTTTAAAATGAAACTATTCAGATAACGCTCTGTGGCGCGGCAGAAATATGAACAGTGTCCTGAGCAGGGCCAGCGCGTCCATAGAGGCAACCTAGGTGGCAGAATAGTGAGCAAACCCCCCAGTCCTCACTTTCATCCACGACAACCTCGCGGTCCTCACTTTCATCCGCGACACCACAAAATGCATGGCGCTGTGCGCCGTTAGTTATTTCCAATAAAGGAACGCGCACGTGACAATATACTGAGGATATGGTAATGCACACCTGTCAATCAATATTGGTGGGTGGGGGGACCGCACTCCTACGTCAAGTTGCAGTCGATCTCAAAACCGCTCCAATTGATCCACCGTTGTTAAATTGAAAAAAAAAGGACTGAGCGTGTTTATATCACCCCAATATGACGGTCTATACACTATACCTACACATATGTCTGTCCAAACAGCTTGAAAAGTAGATTTTTCACCATAGGTGCCCATTAAGGTAGATAGATGACCTGCATTTGAAGGGATAGTTTACCTCAAAATGAAAATTGAGTCACTATTTACACTCCAACCTTTATTAGCTTCTTTCTAACGTTGATCACAAAAGAAACAATTTTGAGGAATGTAAACCTGTAACCACTGACATCCATAGTAGCGGGAAAAACACAATGAAAGTCAATGTCTACTGGTTTCCAGCATTCTTCAAATTATTTTATTTTGTGAAGAAACTCAATTACATTTTGAACAATTGGAGGGTGAGTAAATGAAGACATCATTTTCATTTTTGGGTTGAACTATCCTAATAAGTTACTCTGTATGGAAAATTGTTTTTCTAAATGTAATTCAAATGCAGGCACAAAATGCAATGTCTAAAATTGAACTTTTTTAAAACCCCAGGACAAGATCACCAAGGAGCTGAACTACATCCTGTCCAATCAGGACATGGTGTTGACTCAGATCACACAACTGGAGAATGCTGTCACTCAAACTGAGGTACATCCACCTTTTCCATCATCTCACACAAAAGCAAAGCAGATGTTTGATGCACTGAGCACTTGTCTGTGTGCATGAATGCAGGTGAACAGTGTTTCGGCCAAAGAGCAGCTCTCTCACTGTGTGAAGGAGATAATGGCGCTGCTAACCGAGAGGCAGACAATGCTGGCGCAGGCTCTGGAAGGCTCACGGCAGAGAAGGGCAGATGCTTTATCCAGTCAGGTGGCTGAAAAACGCAGCCTGCTGGAGCATGCCGGACTGATGGCTTTCACTCAAGAGCTGCTCAAAGAAAACGACCCGTCGAGCTTTGTTCATGCAGCTAGAATAACACACAACAGGTGCGTCCCCACTGACTGACCCACTGTCTGCTGATAATACTGGTGTCTGTTCCCCAATTCTGAGAATCCTGGACTGTTGTCTGTCTTTTCCACAGATTGGCCCAGTCTATTGAATCTATGCAGCATTTCTCTCTCTCTGCCGATCCCTCGTTTCGTCACTTCCAGCTTGATATTTCCAGAGAGCTCAAACTCCTCACTGACCTGAACTTCATTCAGGGTAAGAAAAATAACAAATACACATGAACAATTTATAAAAATTACCTAAAAACTGTGCATCTATAAGGCGTTATAAGGTAAAAGAATCACATAAAATAAGCATCTCCCCAATGCATGAGTCCTATGCGAGTAAAGCTTGCAGGAAACATGTTAGCAATGAGCTAAAAATGCTAGCAACATACTAAAAACCAATTAGTAACATGTTGAATCTTATTAAAAACATGCTAACAGTGTGCTGAAACATATAGTTGCATGCCAAAACAAGCTAACATATATTAGAATCATACCAACAATGTTAATATTATAGCATGATGCTAAATGTAAGGATTGTACTGAAATGTTTCAACAATGAGATAACATGCTAGCAACATGTGGAAACAAGAGAGTTACACGTTAGCATTGCGCATGCTGGGATATGTTAGAAGCATGATAGTAATGTGTTAAATACAATATCAACATGCTGAAATAGCTACCAACATACTAACAACGTGACACAAGAAACATGCTAACAACAGGAAAAACAAGATTGCAGCACATTACCAATGTGTTGAAATGTGCTAAAAACATGCTAACAATGTGTTAATGCTAAAAACATGCAAAACTAGGCTAGCAAGAGATTATATGTTAAAATATATGATAGAAACCTGATAACAACATGCTAACATACATTACCAATGTGTTGGAATATGCTAGAAACATGTTAACAATGTGTTAACATGCTAACAACATGCAAAAACAAGCTAGCAACACATTGCCAATATGTTGAAATATGCTAAAAATATGCTAACAATGTGTTAATGTTAAAAAATGCAAAACTAGGCTAGTAAGACATTATGTGTTAAAATATATGATAGAAATCTGAGAACAATATGCTAACATGCAAAAAACAAGATAGTAACACATTACCAATGTGTTGAAATATGCTAGAAACATGCTAACAATGTGTTAACATGCTAACAACATGCAAAAACAATCCAGGAACATTCTGACAATGTGTTGAAGCTTTCTAGAAACACACTGGTTGCTTTATATTCAATTAGGTTTGTCTTAATTAACTTTATCCAGTTTATTTTATTGTTACCTAGTCTATAGGGACATGCAGCATACATTTATTCACATTCATTTAATCCTGCAGGTCTTAAAATTGACTCTGCTGAAGTATGTAGGTATACATTTAGTATGAAATTGAAAATAAATAAGATAATACATTGAAAATAGGATTTTACTTATAATCTTATTTATCCCCAACTTTTCTTTGCAAACTAATCAATATGACCTATCCCATCAGCCCCTCTCGCACCTGTAATTGACACCCAACGGACCCTTGCCTACGACCAGCTCTTCCTGTGTTGGCGGTTGCCTCAAGACTCAACTCCAGCCTGGCATTTCTCAGTGGAATTCCGGCGGCGAGGGGTAGTGCCAGGGGGCGGGACAAGAGGAGGTATTCGCGGGGGATTGGCTGCTGCTCGCTGGGGCTGGCAGAGATTGGAGGAGGTGACCGGGACCTGCGCTGTGATTGACAGGCTGGAGATGGACAGTGTGTATGTGCTCAGAGTGAGAGGCTGCAATAAGGCCGGCTTTGGAGAATACAGCGAAGAAGTATATTTACACACACCACCAGCTCCAGGTACGACAATTCTCTTCAACACAAGAGATAATAGAAGCCGAACTCATTCCCAAATGATACTCATCTGCTCATCTTTCTTCTATTCTCTTTTTTTTCTATTTTTTATACATCCCCATCTTCTCTTTTGTCTCTACAGCTTTCAGTTTTTCCATGTTTTGTTTCCCAGCTTTAATGACAACAGCGCTATACTGCCAACTTCCCTGTTCCCTTTTTATAGCCCTTAAAACTCTTTCTTTTAACGTAGCTTTGTTCTTGTTTATACACTCACCGGCCACTTTATTAGGTACACCTGTCCAACTGCTCGTTAACGCAAATTTCAAGTTCAAACCAAGCATAAGAATGGGGAAGAAAGCTGATTTAAGGGACTTTGAACGTGGCATGGTTGTTAGTGCCAGATTAACTGGTCTGAGTATTTCAGAAACTGCTGATCTACAGGGATTTTCACACACAACCATCTCTAGGCTTTACAGAGAATGGTCTGAAAAAGAGAAAATATACAGTGAGCGGCAGTTCTGTGGATGCAAATGTCTTGTTGATGCCAGAGGTCAGAGAAGAATAGCCAGACTAGTTCCAGCTGATAGAAAGGCAACAGTAACTCAAATAGCCACTCGTTACAATTGAGGTATGCAGAAGAGCATCTCTGAACGCACAATACATTCAACCTTGAGGCGGATGGCCTACAGCAGCAGAAGACCACACCATGTGTCACTCCTGTCAGCTAAGAACAGGAAACTGAGACTACAATTCATACAGGCTTATCAAAATTGGACAATAGAAGATTGGAAAAATGTTGCCTGGTCTGATGAGTCTCGATTTCTGCTGTGACATTCGAATGGTAAGGCTGAATTTGGAGTCAACAGTCACCAGATCTCAATCCAATAGATCACCTGTAGGATGTGGTGGAATGGGAGATTTGCATCATGGATGTGCAGCCGACAAATCTGCAGCAACTGTGTGAGTTGATGCTATCATGTCAATATGATAATATCATGTCAAAATCTCTGAGGAATATTTCCAGTACCTTGTTGAATCTATGCCACGAAGGATTAAGGCAGTTCTGAAGGCAAAAATGGGTCCAACGCCGTACCAGTAAGGTGTACCTAATAAAGTGGCCATTTATTATTTACACCACTTCTATGTTTATTTTCCATGCAAAACCCTTGATGTAGTAAAATATTCTGCTCTGATGTGAATGTCAACCCATCCGCTTTGTAAATGTGGCCAGAAGCTTCTTTAACCCTGCATAATGCTTATTAACACTTTAAATGGAGGCCCATGTTACAAATAATAATCAAAGGTTTGCAACTTCCAAACAGAAGGCAGATGTTCCCAGTGAAATGTCTACATTATCCTATTCTAAGATATTTTTATTAGTAGTTAACTCTATTCAAGGTGGCACGGTGGCTCAGTGACATTTCTGTGTGGAGTTTGCATGTTCTTTCTGTATTGCCGTGGGTTTCCTCTGCGTGTTACGGTTTCCCCCACAGTTTAAAGACATGCGCTATAGGTGAATTGAATAAACTAAATTAAACGTAGTGTATGGGTGTGAATGAGCCTGTTTCTCAATAGTGGGTTGCAGCTAGAATGTCTTCCGCTGTGTAAAGCATATGCTGGATAAGTTGGCGGTTCATTCCGCTGTGGCGACCCCTGATGAATAAAGGGACTAAGCCATTTATGAATCAATAAATAACTCTATTTGTTTATTTATGTTACACAGAATAATAAGTTATTGGATGAAAACGCTTGTCAGTTAAAAAAGAAATCCCATTACTGAATATATACAGAATTATTCAAATGTTATTAAATGTTTTTGTGAATGAAATGATAAAAGGATTAAACTTTTTTTTTAACTTTCTATTAAACATACAATCCTGAAATCCTTTCAAAATCTTACAAAAATCAAACAAACGGCACATTATTTAATAGTAAATATATTTTAAGATGATATAAAAAATATTTTTTGATATTAATTTTTTTTTTTGGGTTAGTCCCATTATCAATCTGGGGTTGCCACAGCGGAATGAACCGCCAACTTATCCAGCATATGTTTTACGCAACGGATGCCCTACCAGCTACAACCCATCACTGGGAAACATCCATACACACTTATTCACACACATACACTACGAAGAATTTAGCCTTCCACATTCACCTATATCACATCTTTGGACTTGTGGGGGAAACCAGAGCACCTGGAGGAAACCCACACAAACACGGGGAAAACAGGCAAACTCCACACAGAAATGTCAACTGACTCAGCAGAGGCTCGAACCAGCGACCTTCTTGCAGTGATGCGATCTGCTACCCACTGCGCCACTGTGCTGCCCTAATTTTTGATACGAATACATAAAAAGTTTCTGCCTTACTGCTGGAATGCAAATCGTTTCCCTCTTTGCAGTCTTGATTCTCCCTGCTATTCCCAGACTGCATTTCTTTGTCTTCTTACCTTGTTTACTGTTTTCCTGATTGCTGTTATATATGCTATGTCCTCTTTCTGCATATACAGTATATCTCCTAATCCAGTGGTTCCCAAAGTGGCGGTCGTGGAACAATGAGGGGGGTTGTTTGGGTTGGGTCACTTGGTGATTTCCAAAAATCAAATAGATTTTAATAAACTATTAGAATTAGCTTATTTTTATCCATAACCTACATAAGATAAAAATTGTAGGTATTAGTAAATTTTTTTTGTAATTGGCTTTTTTTTTTTTTTTTTTACATTGGAATGTGACCCCTTGGGTTATTACATTATATTAGAGACACAGCAATAGCATCAGATACAGCAGATTAATTGGTAACACTTTATAATAACTAAACACTATGAACCATTTATTAAGCATTAGCAAATAGTGAATTAATTATCTGTTTAGCATTAAAGGGCACCTAGGTTACCCCTTTTTCCAGATTTATTATAAGTCTTTTGTGTCCCCAGAATGTGTCTGTAAAGTTTCAGCTCAAAACACCCATCAGATTATTTATTATAGCTTTCACTAGATGGTGTTTTATAGCTCTCAATAGATTTTTGCTGTTTTTGTGTACTGCGCCTTTAAAGCTAGTCCTCCCCACCCACCGTTTCCACGTGCCTGCCGCGCGTGCCTCAGTCTCCGCCCTCGGCTGCCTCAGACAACTGACACAGACATAAAGGAAGCAGATCTCACAAAACGTTTGTGACAAAAAATACAGTAAAAGCTTTATCAATGATTATTTGGTGCATTTGTTGTGTGGAGCTGCAGGATGAGTCACACACGATGTCATTACAAAGTTCACGCACACAAACAGACACACACACGCAGCGCAGACACAGGCCCATACATACAGCATGCGCGTTTAGCTTTGCACTGTCTTTGCACGCAAATGTGACAGGATACAGGTTAATATCCACTGCTGTATGGATATCTGTTATGTTAATGTACAAAATAAACCTGATTTAACGTCCACAAACCGGGATTGAAGCGTCTTTTATTATTGTTCTGACACGCGGCTGTGTTGATGAAGTAAAGCTGAAGTAAATGGCTGTAATTTATTACAAACATGCACTGTTTTAAAACATTTTAAACTTGTCAAACTCACTCTTGATCACATTTGATGATGATTGATAATACTAAACTGAACAACCTTTTATTTAGGGTTGATTTGCGCGTGTCCTGTCTTGTGGATATGAAACGTTACTACGGAGACATTTTAATACGCTGCTGTCAATCAATTCGGTGGGCGGGGGGACCGCACTCCTACGTCAAGTTGCGGTCGGTCTCAAAACGGCTCCAATTGGTCCACTGTTTTTATGTTGTCAAACTGAAAAAAAAAAGGACTGAGTGTGTTTATATCACCCCAATATGACAGTATATACACTATACCTACACATATGTCTGTCCAAACAGCTTGAAAAGTAGATTTTTCACCAAAGGTGCCCTTTAACTTTACATTAATAAATGTTAGTAAACAGTTTATAACTGCAGTTACAATTGCTTTATAATTGACTTAATAATTGTGTTTTCATACTTTGTTAATGATTTATTTTTCATTACTAAATTCAGTATTGCATTATTTACAAACCAGTTATTTAATCATAGTTAGTTGTTTTTTAAGATCATTCAGAATGCGTAAGTAAATCATTGATAAACTATTCAAATTAATATTTATAATTTTATTATTCAGGCATATAGTAATGGTTACAATGTTAATAAATGCTTTATTAACTCAACTTCATCCAGTTTTGTGACCTAATATAAACTATTTATGCTTTATAAATCCCTTATAAATGACAATTAAAGGCTCAGTTCTAAACAGGAAAAATTAATATAAACGACTTTATTAATTTCTATTCATTTGAAGATACACAAATGAAACTGTACTTCAAATGAAAAATAAATCTTGGCAACCTTATCTAAAATAAAATTACTGTACAGTTTAAATATTGCATCTTATTATATTGTTGTTTTATCCAATTTTGATATTATATTTTGACACTCCTGTTATTCAGCAAGGTTTACACTTTACAGTAATTTTACTTTTTTGATAAGATTGCAAAGATTATTGTTCATTTGATATTGAGCCTTTAATAGTCATTTATAAGGGATTGATAAAGCATAAACAGTCCTCACTTTAGATTAGATCACAAAACTGCATGAAGTTGAGTTAATAAAGCATTTATTAACATACATAGTAACCATTACTGTGCCTAAATAATACAGTATATAAATGTTAATTTCAATTTTTTTTTATTAATCATTTATTAACTCATTCTGAATGATCTTAAAAGTCACCAACTACTCTTAAATACAAATGGTTTTTTAAATAATGCAATACTTAATTTAGTAATGAAAAATCAACCAGTCACAAGTTATGAAAGTACAATTATTAGGCACATTTTAAATGTGGTTATAAGCAGGGCCAGATGAAATCTGCGGACGTTTTTTTGCTATTTCTGCAGAGAATATTGGTAAAAATCTGAGGATTTCTACTAAATTATTTTGGGAGTATCAGAACTAAAACCTTATTATAGGAAAAAAAATCTTTTTAACTTTTATTTAATGTTTAAAATGCAAATCCAATTGAATTCACTTTATTTGGTAAACAAAGCAAGTCTCTCATATAATATATCTACTAAAAGACAGAAAATATTACTGTACAAACTGCATTGTGCATAAATCAGATGAACATTTTTATATTAGTCAATAATATTACTGTAATTAATTTAAAACTGAATAAATATAGATTTACACACATTTACTCAAGTAAATAAACAGAATTAATGATGGGCTTAAAATCTGCGGAAATCTGCGGAAAATCTACGGAATTCTGCGCGCGCAGATTCCGTGTGGGCCTAGTTACAAGTCAAGAATACAGCATTTGTAGCTGGAGTTATAAACTGCTTACTAACGTTTATTAATGTAGAGTTAATGCTTAACAAATAATAAATCCAATAGATACTATTGCCTAATGAATGATTCATAGTGTGTAGTTATAACGTGTTACAGGTTTATTTTATGGCACCAGGTTAAACTTTGACACCTTTACGAAGAATAGACTTGGCCAATATTGATGTGTGTGTACACTGTTGCATGCAAGAATTGTATATTTACAATGTCACTGGCATTGTTAATTTGGGGGCTGCGGGCTGAAAAGTTTGGGAACCCCTGTCCTATTCTATGCCTTACTCTCCCTTTTCCACCCACTCCTACCTCCCTTCGTTTGGTGCCTTAATTCTTAGTCCCTCTTTTTCTGTCCTCCTTCAAATTTCTCCCATGTTCCCTTTGCTGTTGTCTCCCTTGGCCTCTCCGACAGTGTTGAATTTTTACCTGGACTCTCGCTGGGGCCTGCACGCGGACAGACTGGTGGTGAGTAAGGAGCAGCGTTGTGCCCGCAGCGTGCCCGGTCTCTCTCTGCTGCAGGCCGCTGATCGGGCACTGACCTCCTGCCACCTGACAGCGGATCTGCTGGTAGGAGATGTGGCCATAACACAGGGACGACACTACTGGGCATGCTCAGTGGAGCCTGGCTCATATCTGGTCAAGGCAAGTTCTGGAAGAGGAAAAATTTATACAGTTGAAGTCAAAATTATTACTATTATTTTCTTGTTTAAATGTTTCCCAAATGATGTTTAACAGAGCAAGGAATTTTCGATAAAATTTTTTATTCCAGAGAAAGTCTTGTTTTATTTTGGCTAGAACAAATATTAATATTTTTTAACCCATTTTAAGGTCAATGTTATTAAGCAATACAGAACAAACCATCTTTATACAATGACTTGCCTAATTACCAGTGTTGTCAACTTAGCGACCTTGCCACTATATTTAGCGACTTTTCAGACCCCCTTAGCAACAAATATAAAAAAAAGCGACTAGCGACATATCTAGTGACTTTTTTTTGGTGTTACTGGAGATTTTTATAGACTCTCATGTGTCTGTACTGTACTGTTAGTCTTCTCAATGAGCTGCGGATAATGTGAAGAAGATTTATTTTCTCTAAGTGCGCTGTAAAAACATTAAAAGTTAAGTTAACTTAAAATTTTAAAGCAACTGTCTGCAAAGAAATGTCGAGTTTAATAAGCTTGTGGTTGGAGTTGTGCCAAATACTTTTTTTAAGTTGACTGAAAAGGCTGGATTAAGTCAAGTATACTTTATGGAATAATTTGGCACAACTTCAACCACAGAAGCTTAATAAACTCAAAATGTATTTGCAGCTGGTTGCTTTAAAAATGTAAGTTAACTCAAGGTTTCTTCTTTACAGTGGTAAACACTCAAGTGAAGAAATGGAAATTCAAAGTCTCCTCAACTGAATTTTTTTACTTTCATTAAACAAACAGTTCCAAACATGCAGTTAAATATTTTTTTATGTGTAAATTCAACTCTGAGCTCAAAAATATATCCACTTAACTTAATATTTTAAACTGAGTTAACAATTTGTAAGTTGGATTCTTTACAGTGTGTGTTTTAGAGCAATCGATATTGTGTGCAGAAGGCATGATCCAGGCTTCTGCAAAAAAGGACCCATGATCTTCTTTTCCTTGGCTCTCGACGAAGGCAATCGCACTTTTTCCCTCTCCGTCCCTTATCTTACCTGGCTGGCTCTTCTTGTCTCGCCTTATTCTATCTCTGAGGCTCTCCGTGACCTGCTATCCAAACAAATAAGGAATTATGGATCTGATCAACTGGTCTCTGAACACGATTGTGCTCTGAACACGTCCCTTCTTGTCCTGCTGGGACGTTTGCAGCGGGATACGTGATGGATGGGTGGGAGAAGTGGCACGTCATGTGCCTGGGTGCTCTGACCCTGTAGTATATTGAAGATATCTACCTATTCGGAACTTTGATAACAGGGTTTCTGCTGATGGGCTTATGCGGGGCCCTGGGGTATCGACGATTGATGATAGCGGTCAGTGCTGCTCAAAACCCCACCAAGCTGGCCGGCTTGATTGAAACTATAGTGGGCAGAAATGCTAATAATCAGACTGCTGAATTAGACCGCAAATTGGAAAACATCAGGATGAAATTAGCGGCATTGCAACAAGACTTGGCCAGGACTGGAGACCAGCGACGGACATTAAATATCTGTGAAATTGGCAGATATTGACCTAAATTTGAAATACTTTCTTCTCTTTCGGCTTCCCAGTGTTTTTTCGGCCTCGGTTGGAGAAAAACAACTTCTCCTGGATAGCAAGATAAGGAGACGCTCTGAAATTCCTGTTCCCTGTCAAGGACACCTGTTGGAGATAGCTACAGATAGCCTTCATCCCATGCCTTCGTGTGCTTTCATCCACTAGAGGGAGTAGGCAGGTCTGTGACCAGCGCCTCCATGGCTGCAGGAATCGACGGCTGCCCGCCCTTGCCGGACTATATCCACACCCCCTTTCCCATCCCCTGTTGCGATGTATGTCAATGTCTATGTGTTTATGTGCTTAACTGCTGGGGCTTTTTTTCTCCCTGATCTCACACTGCTCTAAATTGGGGTCCAATTTCAGTATATGTCAGTGTATGTGAATACATGGAGGTATATATGAAAAATAAAGGCCTTGATTGAGGCTAACCTGGCTATGTGTAAAATGAGATAACTGAATATGCGGAATAACTGAATATGTAAAGCACTCATTATATATGTTAAATACTCATATGAAGCTATGTGTCAAAATCTAGAGTGAGTAACATATTATCAAGTTGTTATGCTATCATGACAATGCATGTAAACACAGTTCTTTTGCATAAGTTGCATCTATGATCTTGTGTCAAAACAGTTGCTGACATAGACCTGTGACATCTCTGGTATGAATTGCTTATGTAGACCATAGCAAGCTGGCAGAGAGCCAAAAATATAACGGGCACAGAGCCAAGGATAGTCAAAAGTTAAAATGAGACACCTAGGGGTGTGACTGTACATGCTGACTTCAACTGCATGTATAAACATCTCCTCTGTACTTTTGTCTTTGTCTAAATGTTTAATTTGTCTTTGGGTTTCTCTCAGGTTGGTGTAGGCCTGGAGTCAAAACTTCAAGAGTGGTTCCATCTTCCTCAAGACATGGCTAGTCCAAGGTACTGACTCAATTTCAGAAGTGAATAAAGGGAGAAGACAGAAAAAACCCACTTTAATAATTAAGGGACAACAATTATCTGTAATAAAAATCGAAGTTGCTGCAACCAAAAGAATCGCTGTAGCTCTTTATGCTTGCATAAGGAAGGAGTTGCAGTTACAAACACTATCATGTCTGTTAAGAGACAGATACAGTACCTATATAAAAAACTCATCATCCCTCTTTGAATTTATTACTTTATTTGTCATAAAGCCTGAAATCAAATCACACTCCAAATAACTTTTCCAGTCATTGAAATGTTTTTGTAGCCTTCTTCTATTCTGTGCCTTTCTTCTTTATCCCGAAGGTCTTCTGAAAGCAGGATTTTATGCAAGTAAAGGTATAGATTTTCACAGGGTATGATGATATTCAATGGGCACTGTATGTTTGGAAACTCAATCTTATGGGTCATGGGAGTCATGGGTCATTTACCCAAACATTTTGATCTTTAGGGCCTCGCACAAAAGAAGGAATGTACACCCGGTGTTTGTCTGGCATTTCCAAACAACTAAAACCTAATTTGATATGGACCAAATTCTGGACCAAAACTGAAACCAAAAATTCTGGATGCACTTGGCTGAAAACCGAAACCGAAAATGCTTTGTATTAATTGTTATTAGTTTATTAAATAATATAATTTCCTAATATTTTAGAACTGAACTATACAGATTATCCTGATATTAGATTATACGGATTAAAAACTCAAGCCAGTAACAAAAAACACATTTTAATAACTACGAACAAGTCGAGAGGCGTCATTTTACCAAAATTGCCATGACAGCACAGTAGCACTATTGCAAGCAGCAGAAACAAGTATACTACATAGAAATGTCCTGCCAGCATGTTATTTTGAGCATGTGCCATTCACCTTAACTTGATTTCACCAAGTAGGACGTGTTCCTAGAGTAACATCTATGTTGATCCTGGAACAACATTCCAATCAGCCAATCAGAAATAAGGGATATGTTTACCATTTGTATATGTTTACGGTTAGGGTTATGCACTTCTACATGAGTGTTCTTCAACTATTATTCCCCTCTGATTTTCGGGAATAATTTATAGTTATGGTTGGGTTTAGAGGTAGGGAAGAGCTATGGATTACATTTTTTAACAAAAATGATGTTCCAGGATCAACATAGATGTTCATTCAGGATTGCATCGTACTTGGCAAAACCATGACATGCGTGCGGTTCATGCATAGATAAATATACAGGCTCATGAATGGAATATCCACATTCTTGTTTTCTGCTGCTCTTGCTGTTTAAATTTTTTGCTAGACGAAAGTTCGGTGCATCCCTAGTGTGTTGAGATAAGTCCTCTGTTTAGTCCAATTATCAAAGCCCAATCCCAATTCTACCCCTTAGCACTTATATTTACTATTATATTTTTAGTTCTGATTCTTAAACAAACCCACACAAACACCAATGCATCAATAAATAAATAAATAAGAAAGAAAAAAAAAGAGGAAACTGGTTCAAATTTGACAAAAGCGATGGATTAAAACAACAGGTGTAAATGAGACTGGGTCTCCATCATCTGCATCTGATGCGTAGAGGAGACTGGTGTAAACAAGGCAACTCCACTTGAAGAGCACAGTATCTCCAAGTGATATAAAATTTTTGAGAAACATGGGTAACCAAACTAAATTCGAATCTACTCCATTTTACAGATACGATCCAGACAGCGGTCATGACAGTGGAGCTGAAGATTCGTCAGATTCTCCTCCCCCTTTTGCTTTCCTCACAATGGGAATGGGAAAGATCTACCTGCCTTCTTCTGTCAACTCCCATCACTGCAATGCTAATTACAGAGAGTCTGGCTTCACTAATGGCAACGGCCCCTCCTCGCCAACCGGCGTCACTTATCCGTTGCCACCCAGATTAGGAGTATGTCTCGACTTTGA
>CAIGQZ010000253.1:2800105-2825002 GCA_903798205.1 Danio tinwini
CCCAGCCTGACCAGCTAAGACCAGGCTGGAAATGGCTGGAAACCAGCCAGGAAATGGTCCAAACCCCTCTAAAACCAGGCTGGTCGACCAGCTAAAACCAGTCAACCAAGGCTGGTTTAAGCTGGATTTTTCAGCAGGGACATTAGAATGTAATGCACTCACAGGAACATATAAAATAAAAAAAGCTTTGAACATGTTAGAAACACATGCTAGTAACACTTACTGTAGCTAAGTGATAAAGCTAGCTATTAATGCCATCAAAAATGAAATTGTTGTTCCACAAACTGCAAATGTTTCATCGGGTTCTTGAATATAGCAAACAAAGACCAAAATGTAAAACATGTAGAAAATAACATGTTAGACTGTAACACACTCATAGGAACATATTAAAATAAACCTGCAAGCACCAAACATGTTAGAAACATGTTAGCAACACTTTCTGTAGCTAAGTGCTAAAGCTAGCTATCAATGCCATAAAAATTGTAATCAATTGTTTCACAAACTGCAAATGTTTTAATGGATTCCTGTTTAGAGCAAATATAAAAACCTAAGTGTGAATAGAAAATCACATGTTAGACTGTAACGCACTCCCAGGAACATATTAAAATAAAAAGCACCAAACATTTTAGAAACACATGCTAGCAACACTTACCGTAGCTAAGTGCTAAAGCTTGCTATTAATGCCATCAAAAATAAAATTGCTGTTTCTCAAACTGCAAATGTTTTTTAGGATTTCTGTTTAGAACAAATATAAATGCCAGTTTCAGTCACAGCACCACCTGCTGATAGCAGTAAGTATGGCTTTTATGCAGTACATTTTATCCTACCCATCAGATTATGCTACCAACACTGTATTTGAATGGTTCTGAGAATGGGGTTAGGGATTGGGGTGGGTTTAGGGTGATATTACAGCCTAATATTTTACCACTCCAAGTTAAAATTTACACTGCTAGCACAATCTGATAGGTAGCTTATTTTGTTATCAAAATCTGCTACTTTTTGAATGGGAGTTAGGAAAATCGGACAAGTTAGGACAAATCAACAGAACACTGGACATAGTAACACTTAAATGCATATTGCCAACCAATCACTGTTTTCCCAAAGCCCCGAGGCATTAGTTTAACTAGTTTTTATATATTTTCCTCACAGAAGTAGCCTTATTCCATTTTTGTCCATACAGAAAGTTTCACTGTACAAAGTAAAACATTATTTTACATAAATAAAAGTAATTGCATTGTATTGTATAAAGATTACTGAGCATTTGTTACTAGAAAATACAATTTCAATGTTTTATTCATCTTGTGGTTTATAGTTTCTTTACATTTTATATTATTTGTTGTATTCATTCATTCATTTTCCTTCGGCTTAGTCCCTTTATTCATCAGGGTCGCCCCAGCGGAATGAACCACCAACTTATCCAGCATATGTTTTACACAGCGGATGCACTTCCAGCTGTAACCCAGCAGTGGAAAACATCCATACACACTCATTCACACACATACACTTTAACAAAATGCGTTAAATTAACCGTAACCTCTTTCGATGCAAAAAAATAAAAAATTTGATTGATTGATTGTATTTATTTTCTTCTGGCAATCTTAATATGGTTCCCTTTACAAAAACAGACCAAAACTAAACCTATAAAAATTATGAAAACTTAAACATATCGTTCATATAACCTCTCAACCAAAAACCCTTCTTAAATACTCTTTAAGCGGTAAATCTCAACGTTTCTTTTTTCACATTTTAAACCCTCCAGCAATCATCAAACAGGAAGCAACACATAAAAAAAATTGCATTGCTATTAACTTCAGACAGATCCTTGTCCCGCACGACATGGGAAGCAGGGTGATCAAAATCAACCCGTTTCATTACTTACTAAGAAGATTTGAGAGGTAAAGCCGTCACCCGACTCCCTTCCCCCCCCTCTGTATACACGAACGCTACACTAATACTCTCCTGTCTCCATATGGATCCTCGTGTGCCGGACAGCCATGTTTAACTGTTTCAACTCTTCACCCTCCCTCACAGCCATCCCATCTGTCCTGCTATTAGTAAATCCCCACAGATAAATACAAGCTTTTGAGGATCATTGCCCAGGCAGGTTTTCAGCGGTTTGAGCAAAAGCTAAGTGTGGCTGACCTCGATTGAAATGTTCCATTTGTCAGATTTGCGCTATATTTTGCATTTAGCCAAGTAGTTTTGGAGAGTAACGGAATATGTTCATTTAATAACATATGTAAAATACAAAATATGAGTGTGTCTCATTTCAGACCCTGCAGACTTCAAAGGTGAGTCCTTTAAAGTCCACACAAGCTGAACCGAGTGTTTTTAAATGAGACGATTCAGCCTGCTGGGGACAGATCTCATAATGTAGCTACCTAAACAGCTGCTGTTAATAAGCAGTAATAAATTTTTTTAATGATTTTTTTCAAAGTGATTTTTAAAACTTAAAGGTGCTGTTTGTAAACTCTTCTAAAGCATAAAAATAACAATATGTGTGCAGATTTTTAAGAAACATCCCAAGTGAACACTTGTTTAACTAAAAAACAATGCTGAAGTCAGATATTCCAATGCAATCTTACAGCAATTCATAACATTTTGATTTAGTGGCTAATTCGTATGAATTCGTACGATCTAATTCGTAAAATTTAGTACGATTTGCTCATCACCCAATGACGGGGAGGGGTTAGGTGCCACGCCTCCTTTTTAATTTTCGTATGACTGAACTCGTATGAATTCATACGAATTAGCCACTAAACTGACAAAACGTAAAATACTTACATTTTCTCGTTAGATCAGGCTGGATATTCTGCTTTGAAATTTTTTTTTTCCGTGACGGAACGCTGTCTTTGTTTAGGTAAATTTACCTGCCCAATGCCAGTTTAGCCAATTATAATTCAGCACTCTGGGTTGCCTTGTTGGAAAACAGCGTATTTTATTCATTCATTCAGAAAGGTACACCTGAGGTGCACTGTCATAGGTTTCTGTTGTTCAGCTGTGAGAAATAGAAGCCGTTTCTAATATATCAATTCGAAGTGTTGGTTAGAACCAAAACTCCTATTAATATGGAAAATATTCCCTCTATCGCATCGTTGCTTTTATTTAGAACACAGTGTAAATCACTCGCTCCTGTACTCAATCTGGCATCCCGCGCGTGCGTTTATTTTGATCCAGGAGTGCAATATCTAGTTCAACCACTGGGTGCCAAACTTACATACTGTACCTTTAAGTTTCAGGCTTACTGTTAGATTTATGCATGTCTACATGATTGTTATTATTCTAAGTTTTTCCCTTCTGATTTTTGGAATAACTTACAGTTATTTAGGGGTAGGGAATAGGTATGGATTACATTTTCAAACAAAAATGATGTTAATCCAGGATTGCATCGCGCTTGGCAAAACATATGACGTGCATTATTTAGTACTGCCCTTCAGCAGCTGATACATGTTTCCAGGAAGACACAAAAAATAAGTACAATATACCCCGATCATTCATCTCAAAAAGCTAATTTCATTGCCTTTTTAAGTATTAGAATTGTCTGGATTTTTTTGCTTATAGAAACATGATAAGTGCTAAAATGGATGTGAAATTTTGGAAGTCCAAAGTTTTTTGGATGTCATTTTTATTTAGAAAACCCTACACTCTCAGAAATAAAGGTATGTGAACTGTCACTGGGGTGGTACCTTTACAAAAAATACACATTTGTACCTAAAAGGGCCATAATAATACCTTAAGAGTACATATTAGTATCTAAAAAGTACAAAAGTGTTCCTCTTAAAATTTGTACTAACATATACTTTTGAGGTACCAATATTGACCCTTTAAGTACAAATGTGTACTTTTTAAAAAGATACCATCCTAGTGACAGCTCACATACTTTTATTCCTGAGAGTGTACTTACCTTATTTCAAAGTATTAAAAGTTACTATACTCGAGTAATGTGACAGATTGTTACAAACTTGATAAAGGATGTATTTAAATAAATAAATAAAACTATTTAAAATAAACCTTCTCACTCCTGGGCCTGAGTATGTGCAAATGTAAACCGCTTCGCTCCATCCTGTGCAATAAAGACTTACACGCTAATATTAGGAGAACTTCTGAGCAACTAATTGCTGGTGAATTAGCCAGACAGCACATCATATGAAAGTCATTTTCAAAGAGCACCTGTTTGGTTCTGCATCGCAAGCGACCCATATTTAATCATCAATTTTAGAACATATACTATGAGAGAAGTCCAGGTATACCGGCGTGTGTGGAGCCTTCCAGGTGTTCTCTCCTCTGAATAAACCATTTCAAACATCTGAAAATGAGCTACGCATGGTCTGGATACAGCATGAATGTTAAAACACGCTGCAGGCTCCGGCGTAACCTTGGTTTTATGATCACATATGAAGCATCAATCATTGATTTCAAGTCTGCTTCTCTGTGTGGGATTATGTTGGGTTTCTTTTTTTTTACTTTGTGTCTCACAGTAAGTCAACCTAAACAAGCACATTTAGCAATTTCATATTCATCAGTTAATACTTTTATAGTGTATTTATGAAATGTACTATATTTTATGAGTTTTTGTGAGTGTAAATGCCACTTGGAAATGTAACAGATCTACAAAATGTCACAGTAAATAAGTTAATTTTGTTTGCTAAAAGAAATCCATTTAGGATACTGAATAGCTTTCCTTAGGTAAATGTAAAATGTTAGGTGACAGAGTTTGAAAAAAACCTTTAAATGGCACATACTTTACCCCCTTTTCAAGATTTAAGATAAGTCTTTTGTGTCTCCAGAATGTGTCTGTAAAGTTTCAGCTTAAAACACCCATCCGATTATTTGTTATACCTTTATAAATCTGGAAAATCTGAGCTGTTATGACATTGTAGCTATTTTTGTTGCCTGCGCCTTTAATGCAAATGAGCTGGTTCTACCTTCCATCATTCCCATGTGCTTGTCAGTGCGTGCAGCCTTCACGTAGATAAACAGCACAGTGACCGACAAGAATGAAGCAGATCTCCCTTACTACAGTGAGAACTTTCCCAACTGTTGTTTGATATATTTGTTGTGGAGTTAATTCAAGCTTTTCTGCAACGATGAGTCACGCACAATGCAATTATGTAGATACCACTGAGGATACATGTTAATATACACCGTATATGGACATCCATTATGTTATGAAACCTGATTTAAGTCCCCAAACCAGTCTTCTTTTATAATTGCACTGACACTATGCGGCTGTGATGATGAATTACAGTGATTTTACTGTATTTATTACAAACATGCACTGTTTTAAAAATGTTTTAAACTAGTAAAATGTATTGAGATGCAGATGATCACAGAATGCTGAACAGATCTTTTAATCCCAATTGCTTTGCCCAAGTCCTGTCTTGTAGATATAATTGTACACGTTACTACAGAGAACTAATATGCATCTGGCAATCAATTAGGTGGGTGGGGAAACTGCACTCCTATGTCACGCTGCGGTAGGCCACAAAATGGGAGGGATTTGGATCCTATTTTAATGTCAGGAAAAAAAAAGAGAGACTTATTGTGTTTATATCACTCCAATATGACTGTGGGCACACTATACCTACACTAAAAAATAAATCCGTAAAATTTACAGTAAAAAACAGAAGCTGTGATTGCCAGTATTTTCATTTTAAAAATACAGTACAAACTGTAAAAGTATTCACATTTTTACAGTAAACTACCGTATTTCATTAATTTATAGAGGTTACATGTCTGTATTTTGAATTACGAACATCTACACATCTTTTGTTACACAGTTACACAGTTACACGTTGAGCCCTATCATACACCCGGCACAAGGCGCGACACAATGTTGTTTGCTAGTTTCAGCTTGACGGAAGTGTTGTTTTGACGTTTTTCACCACACTTTTTAAATAGCAAATACATTTGCGCTCATATGTGCGCCCATAGGCATTCTGGTCTAAAAAAAGGAGGTCTGTTAAGGCGTATTGCTGGCGCATTGCTATTTTGAGAAACTTAAATAGACTGTTCAATAGACCAGCTGAGAGAAGGTCTAAAGTCTAGCGCAGAGCGTGTTAGTTGTGCGCCTCGCTTAAACATTGCTTAAAACACACAGGATGTACAGCAATACGCAGATATCTTTACAAATGAAAAAGAGTTAAAGGATTAAAATGTTACAAAAATTATTATTTTCTAAATAAATATAAAAACCACTGCTTTCAACCCTTCTTTATCTCGGGGGGCTTTTTCAGTTTATTCATGACAATTTGCTTTTGTATAATGTTATTATTAGTAATAGTAGTATTATTTATTATATGCATATTTATATCTGTTTTATTAAAAACAAGCTTAGATTTGTCCACCTGTCAGGTTTTAGACCATATGGGCCATAGCATGTGTATTTGGAAATAACTCAGTTTTTTGACCACACTTCATTATTATTGTTCATTTATTTGTTTGCTGGAAATTAGAACTGAATTTAGAAGTAGTTTTGAAACAAATATTTTACGGTAGCACAGTTTTTTTTTTACCAATGAAATCAGGCCATTTTTTACAGTGTACAAACTGTTCTGTCCAAACAGCTTCCAAAAGATGATTTTCATCATAGGTGTCCTTTAATGCATGGCAAGCTATAGCCTACCCCTTTAATATACACTGTAAAAAATATCTGTTAATTATCAGTTTCCGTATTTTGTCATTCACAAGTGTTTTCTGTTTATTTACCATTGTGAATTGCATTATGGGACCTTGATCTCTGCTCTGTTGATTGTCCCCCCAAAAAACGTGAAAGTCTGCATGAACTAAAAGGTGCAACTTTTTTTTTTGTATTGTGATGCAGTTCCTAGAGAAACTGAATATTAAATGAGAAAACAGTGGGCGTGGCTTGTTTTTTCTACTGCGAGCTGATTGGATGTATAGGAATTTCATTCATAAGGAACTGGAAAAGAGTTTTAGGAGAGTTATTACAACCTATATGGCGAATGAAGCCCCGCCTTCTAGTACAGGAGCCAATCAGTGATCTCTATGGACTGACGATTCTCCGGGGGATGGGCTTGGATCAGACTGCAGATTTTGTGTGATTCTAACACTTAGAAAAGAAACTAAAAAGACAGTTGTTGTTTCATTTTATTGATGATTCCTAATATGAAATGTAATCATAAGCTTGGCTAGCAATTTTGGAGAAAGTGATGTTTCAAACAGAATACCTGAACATACCAGCCTGATCTCACGAAGAAACATGACTATTTTACACTTTGTCAGTTTAATGGCTTTAGAGTTCAGTTCGTGGCACCAAACCTCACTCCTAAGCCCAACCGTCATTGGGGGATAAGCAAGTCATATTAAATTGTATGAATAAAACTGTACGAATTTATACGAATTAGCCACTAAATCAAAAGGTTACGGATTGCCATAAGATATCATTAAGCATACTGCCCGAGAGGCATTTCAAAGATGGCCGCCAAGTGAAATGACTTTCCTTAAAGGGACTTTGTTAGATCAGAGTATGATGAGAACAATGAAAGTTTTGTTTTCTTTTAACCTTGGAGGGATGTAAACCTATTGTTTAGGAGTCCTCCAAAACAACATTTAAAAACAGCATGAATGGTGCTTTAATGTGAATATCAAATAGATGAATCAGGGATTATAATTAGCAGTGTTTTGGCTTTCCCTTGATGAGTGTTTAATAGACCAGAAGCTCAATCCACACACTAGTAAACATTGTGAGCAAACATAACCAGATTTAATGGGAATATCACGTTCGTCATCCTGTCAGTTGTGTCAACCACCCCCTTGATTCACTGTCTAGCAAAAGTAAGTTTTACATCATCTCAAATATACAGTATAATGCTTCCCCGTGGAACTTGACCAGCATCTGGTCGCTGTTTCCAGTCTGTTCCTAATGTCTTGGATCACATCTGGAAGCATCGAGTCTGAAGTTATGTTTCAGCTGTGCATCTGTTTTATTTTTAGCTGGGTTCGCTAATAAACCTTCATTAGATGCTGAAGTAAAGAGCTGAATTCACAATTACTAAAGAGACCCACTGAGACGAAATACATTTAATTATTTATAGCCTGATCTGCATTACTGTTTGTGTTTTGTTAAACAGTCAGCTCAGAGTGTTAAATGTGGATTTTGGTTGTTGATGGAGTAAAGGTGTAACCTCAGACAGACGTCTGATGTGAGCCCATAACTCAGTATGAGGAGGTTAACACTGTTCCCATGGTGTAAAATAACCGCAATCGTTTAGTCGAGTTCACCTGCTCGCAACTGCAGAAATGAGAACTGGTTGTAAGAAAAAAATATAAATAAATAACTAAAAACTTTAATAATATAAAAAAAATGATCTGTCCTTCTTATACTAAAACTCGCTTATGCATTTTTTTATGTTTATATCAAATGTATTTATCTGACCTTCTTTATATATGTGTTATCATTTATAATAATCATATATCATTTATAATATGTGTGTGTAATATTCATTCTTTTTATTGTATTTAAATTTATTTTAGTTGAATTATTTTTTATTTATTTATAATTTTGCAATAAAATAAAATAAAATATAAAGTTATATATAATAAATTATTATTTTATTATAATTCTTTTTAATATGTTAATAAAATAATATTATTTGTATTGTATTAAAATGCAATAAAAATATAAAATAAAATGTTATATATAATAAAATAATAGTATTATTAACATATAATTAATATAATGTTAATTATTTTTATTATAATAAAACAAATATTATTTCTATTAAGTCATGTGGTAAATGGTTTTATTTTTATAATTGGCCTGAAAAACAAATAACTTTAAATTCAATTAAATAAACTTAATATGACTTTCTAATACTTAAACTCTTATCTAATACTAACACTCTTACAATAATAAAGCTTGTTAACATGTTTTAAATGATTTATGAAGGATTTATAATTCTTTGTTTCTGTATTTTTTTTCCATTTACAAGTAGCAGGGAATTTACAGCTACTATATATTTCTGACATCCACATCTCGTCCCTTTGTGCCCCCTGGCAGCATTGTAGCAAACTGCTGTTACAGCTAAACATTTTTGTAATCCCTCTGCAGCGTCACATGGTGGTAGTGGTCATATTAAACTGTCACTCACTGTATGTATATATATATATGAGCAATATCACACTCGAAGCAGTGCGATATGGTTGTATATCGGCACTGGTGGGAGGCATGCGTTGTGCCTTAGTGTCCCACCAGTGATATATACACTGCTACTTGTGTAATATTGCGTTTATACAACAGTTCGACAACATAATTGTGTATATTAAAAAGAAAATCAAACGTGGAGAGTCTAAAAATCCTTTTGTATGAGGAACTACTTTCTTCCACCATTTTTCACATCTGCAGCTGATGGTCAGAACAGCAGAAACCTTTGCTACTTTACAAAGTCACTTTAGAGCTTGTATTTGAATGATTATGTAGCATAATGTCTAAAGTGATGACAAACAGTTGATTTTGCTGACATTTTAAGATTATAAGGCTGAACCGCATGAAATGCCGTCAGTCTACAGAGATTTTTCAGTATTTCTCTGTTGCAATCAGGATCACAATAATTAATGCCGAAAAAGTCAAAGCAGTGCAAACACTAGCAGATTACTGTTGTGTTTTTGATAAGGAAAAAAACTAAACACATGTGGACATTTTTTCATTTCAGTTTACTGAACTAGTCTGCAGTAACGAAGACTCATTAGAAACAAACAGATGGCCAACCAAAAAGTAACTCAGGGTTATACAAAGAGTGGCCAACACAAAATACACACATTCCTGATATGCGAGTCCCATCTCACACTTATAAATAGTATGGTATAAAAACAGCACTGCAACATACAAAAGAGAGAGATCATCTTAGAATGCCATTTACCTGTTTTATAATGATTTGATCAGCTGTAGTTTGAAATTTACACTGTTTTTCTCCCTTAAGCAATTATTTTGTGGACTGTTGCCATCTTGTGGCAGAGCGTCAAGCTTCTTTGGTCTGCTCAGTATGACAGACTGATGGCCGTAAACGTGGTGAATCTCCAAAATTACTATTAATTAAAGTAGGCACTGTGCTTATAAATAAACTGCATAGTTGCAATCTAACCAACTACATTCAAAAGTACATTATGTTGTCCAACAGCTGCAATATTTGTCAAACTTTAGTGAGTTTATTAATTTGCTGTCACTCTATGTGGGTGGAGTAATACACAAGAGTGAAGAGGCTGAATAAGTGCTGTTATTACAGGAATATTGCATGGCTATCAGCCAGTCCGTTTCGAGAACTAGACAGAACTGTTATATATAGGGGAGCGTGAGACACAAAGTAACGCGGGGCAAAATGTAACACAGAGTTTTAAAGGGCACCTATGGTGAAAAATCTACTTTTCAAGCTGTTTGGACAGACATATGTGTAGGTATAGTGTATATACTGTCATATAGGGGTGATATAAACACACTCAGTCCTTTTTTTCAATTTAACAACATAAAAATGGTGGACCAATTGGAGCCGTTTTGAGACCGACCGCAACTTGACGTTGGAGTGCGGTCCCTCCGCCCACCGAATTGATTGACAGCAGCGTATTAACATGTCTCCGTAGTAATGTTTCATATCCACAAGACAGGACGTGTGCAAATCAACCCTAAATAAAAGGTTGTTCAGTTTAGGATCATCAATCATCATCAAATGTGATCAAGAGTGAGTTTTACAAGTTTAAAATGTTTTAAAACAGTGCATGTTTGTAATGAATTACAGCGATTTACTTCAGCTTTACTTCATCAACACAGCCGCGTGTCAGAACAATAATAAAAGATGCTTCAATCCCAGTTTGTGGACGTTAAATCAGGTTTATTTTGTACATTATTTTGTACATTAACAGATATCCATACAGCAGTGGATATTAACCTGTATCCTGTCACATTTGCGTGCAAAGCTAAACGCGCGTGCTGTATGTATGGGCCTGTGTCTGCGCTGCGTGTGTGTGTCTGTGTGTGTGCGTGAACTTTGTAATGACATCGTGTGTGACTCATCCTGCAGCTCCACACAACAAATGCACCAAATAATCATTGATAAAGCTCTTACTGATTTTTTTTGTCACAAACGTTACGTGAGATCTGCTTCCTTTATGTCTGTGTCAGTTGTCTGAGGCAGCCGAGGGCGGAGACTAAGGCACGCGCGGCAGGCACGTTGAAACGGTGGGTGGGGAGGACTAGCCTTAAAGGCGCAGTACACAAAAACAGCAAAAATCTATTGAGAGCTATAAAACACCATCTAGTGAAAGCTATAATAAATAATCTGATGGGTGTTTTAAGCTGAAACTTTACAGACACATTCTGGGGACACAAAAGACTTATATTAAATCTGGAAAAAGGGGTGACCTAGGTGCCCTTTAAGGTATTTGCTCAGGGTTAACCATGGCATGCTTCCGAGGTATTCACCACAGTGTCGGCAGACGTCTTCCTGCTAATTATTGAAAAAGTTCAGCGAAATTTGGATGAGAAAGATATTTTTGCAACATAAAATTAATTTTTATTATAGTCAATATTTTTTTATATAAAAAAAACTGTGAAACTATGAACGTAAAATCTTATATTGTTGTGATTACCGTCTTCTAGGCTAAAAGATGGAACCATTTTGAAAGATGTAAAACACACAGCGACTGCTAGCCAGTTTTGAGGAAAACATGACACAGCGGGGTTAGTTGTAACAGGGTGTTACAATTAAGCCACACACACTGTTGGACACCAACTAAACTAACAAAATAATTTTTTAATTTTAAGTCTAATGTTAAAAACTTTTTTTTAAAAAATGTTTTTTAATAGAAAATATTTTTTAATAGACAAAAATTATATATTTTATTGCTAATACAAATATAAATAAATGCATTGTTAAATAAAGGATAATAATCCAAATAAATTCAAATGTGCTAATCCAATAAATAAATTAAGTAAATAAACATACTAGAATAAAAAAATAAAATGAGTTAAGCACTGAGGAAATATAGCTACTATTTAAAGTAAACTGGATTTAAATTAATTGTGTGAAATCTGCCTTCATAAGCATGTGTTACAACTAACCCTCTGTCTGTTACAACTTGCCCCGCAGGTGGGTTAAATAGTAACATTTATACTCCTGGCACTTTTGGCAATACTGGACAGAAACCATAAGTCCGGCGATCATACAACCAGTGCTCATTTGTAGGAGAGACCTGTGTGTTGTTGATAAAAAATATGGTTTGTCTAACCCTATTACTTTGTTCATTATGTGGCCAAAACCAAAAAGTGTTACTTTGTGCCCCGCTCTCCCCTATATGCTTATTTCATGCGACCGCCATTTTAAAACACGAAATTGATGGGAAGAAACCCGGAAGTATAGGATCAGCACTGTAATGGCCCGTTTCCACTGGGTGGTACGGTACGGTTTGGTTCGGTACGCTTTTATGGCCGTTTCCACTGTCAAAAGCATACCGAACCGTATATACCACTTTTTCAGCACCCTTTCGAAAGGGTACCAAAGACAAGAAAGGGTACCAAAAGGTGGAGCTACACGCACAGCTTGATTGGTTTACAGAGATACGTCACAATCTCGTGGAGCTAGCCAGAATCAAAACAATGGAGCCACCATGTTTTTAAATACACAGCCGAGACAACTATATGCATAATAACTATCCATGGATGACCCGGGCTCAAAACAAACCTTGTTGTTGTCTTGATGAACAGCCACAAAGCCAAGAATCTGCAGTGTCCTGTTGTTGTTTTACGAGGCCGTCTAAAAGTCTAAAAGTGCGAGCGATTTTCACTTTTTCCAGGGAGCTCGCGATCGCGTCTAAATTTGATATAACAAACTTCTTGAGCTGATGATAATGACGTGTGTGTGATTAATGAAGCGTCTTCGACATCTAATCCATTCAGAAAGAAAAGGACAAACGCGAGAGTGAAGCGCGGAAAAAAGGAGAAGCCCAACAAAACACAGGAGCAAATAGTTTCAGCAACCTAAACAATCTGCCATGAAAAAATCATGAACAAACTGCCATGTTTATCATCACCTTTTGGACTATTATGAACTCGGAATGACAGAATTTCTCTCTAACAGAGGCTACATGTGCTGCTGAAGATTACAGATACAGATGAGAGGTTAGCTCTGACTGTGGGCTACTGTATATGTTGCGTGTTGTTTTTGAACTCAAATAAGGACTTAATGTATGCTGTGTGTAGTTTATCTGTAAGTGGTAACATATCGGAGACTGTAAGGGTCTGTATGTGTTCATATACGTTGCATTTATTTATTTATTTTATATAATTGCAGACGTTACAGTAGGCTGTAACACTGTCACACTGTCATCGATCTGCAGTTATAATCAAATCATGATCATAGAAATGTTAGTAATAAACATTTATAAACAAGTATTAATATGTTTAAAGCATCTGTTTTGTTAGAAGAGCTTCTCATATAATGTGAACGACCTGTACAGCTTTACTGTAGACATTTATTCGAGCGAGAATGACGTCGACTGAAACTCTCTGTAGTACACCACGCCCACCAAAAGGGTACCCTTTGTAGTGGAAACGCAAGCCTAATAAAGGTGACCCGTATACCGACCCGAACCGTACTGTACTGTACCACTCAGTGGAAACGAGCCATAAACATTGCAACAACATGCTGTGGACTATAAACCTCCAGCTGTTGCTGCGACTTAAAAATGCAGATATGGTGTAAACATCACTTTAATATCATTCAGTTCAGTTTAATTTAAACAATTAAAAGCATATTAGGCATCAAACAACATCACAATCTCTTTAAGAGTAATACGCTTACGTGTCCTCCTAGACTTCAGTTCATAGCAGCAGGTAAACACCGCGGGGACGCTTTCCTGCTTCAGCCTATGTAACCCGGTGAGCGATAAAACACTGCAGTCCTCTGTAGCACATCTTCGTGTTGTCTTTAACAGTGTTGTCCCGGTACTAAAGTTTTAAAAACGTCCACTTCACGCTAACATTTAAGTGCCGCTGAGCGAGCTCATAAACACAGCTGATTTGCCGTAGTATTCACCAGTGCAACAGAATGACTGTGAAGGTAATCAGTCAGGTAATCAGACGGACATTAGAGCGTTTTAAAGCCGTAAAGATCAGTCGATTTATCAGCGGATCGCTCGTCTGTGTTTGCACTCAGTAAACAGCGGTGAGTTTGGTGAACTGATGACCTTCACAGCCAATCATAGTCATTTCTGTTGAGCATGTGAACACAATGGCCAAACAGCGCTGTTTAAGAACTCCATGAACAGTGTCTTAAATGTTAACGAGAAATAGGCATTTTCTTATATTTCATTACGGAAATTTTGTATCGTGACAAGTCTAATATAGTGAAAGAATCAGTTCATTAACTTGAGTTTGATGAAGGGCATCTAAAATGTGTGTTTAGGAAAGAAAACGTTAGATAAGTAGTGCCATTTCCCTTAACTTAGCTGAAAATGAGGTCAAATATACCTTTTTATTTTCACTATTCATTCAGAACAGACCTTCGGGTCGCTCGGAAGGTGGTGAAATGATACATTTGTGTCACTTTCTCTTCGTTGATAAGATATACAGCCAGGTACACAACATTGCTGTGTGATTCAGGTGGTACTTTCTGGGTTTCTTCCTACCGCAGCCTCGATTTCGCTGTTAATAATGGCAGCCGCGCGTAATCAGTCTATACGGTTGAAGTCAAAATTATTAGCCCCCCTGAATTATAAGCCCCCTTGTTATTTTTCCCCCAATTTCTGTTTAACGGAGAGCAGATTTTTTTCAACACAATTCTAAACATGATAGTTTTAATAACTCATTTCTAATAACTGATATATTTTATCTTTGCTATGATGACAGAAAATATTATTTTACTAGATATTTTTTAAGATACTAGTATTCAGATTAAAGGGCAATTTAAAGGTATAACTAGGTTAATTAAGTTAACTATGCAGGTTGGGGTAATTAGGCAAGTCATTATATAACGATGGTTTGTTCTGTAGACTATCAAAAAAATATATAGCTTAAAGGGGCTTATAATTTTGATCTTAAAATGATATTTAAAAAATTAAAAACTGCTTTTAGTCCAGCCTAAATAAAACAAATAAGACTTTCTCCAGAAGAAAAAATATTATCAGACATACTGTGAAAATTTCCTGGCTCTGTTATCTTTTTATTTAAATGATTTTTATTAGCATTTGATCATTTGGCAGATGATTTTATTTGTATAATTAAAAACATATATAATTAAAAAGTCATAAATGTAATTATATCTAGCAATCCAGTTTAAAAGACACAGACCAGATACATGTTTTCAGCAACAAGTACAGAATTGATGCTATTTAATGTTTTCTCCTTATCTGACCACACATTTCAGCATTATCCTGAACACTTGTCAAACACACCGTGGCTGTAAAAATTCCAGATCCCATAAAAAGTGAAAAAGCGAGGCGAGACATCGTCAACAGGGGGTTTGTATAAAGAAAACACATGTTTTTTTAAGCTCGCTCTGTCAAGAACAGCTGTGCATACACTACTATACTGAATGGACACGAGGACACAGAATGAATCAAGGACAAAAAGATGTGACAAACAAGCAAACACTGAGGACACTTGGTCATGTGGACATATGGGGGGGGGTCATCTAGGAGAGAAGGAACGAAACGACGGAGAGCGAGACAGATAAACATCAGCGCAGAGATAGAAAGCAGATGGAGAAGGCGATAAGATGAAGCTGGAGAGGTCAAAACAGTTGACCTTTATATAGGAGGAGAAAATAAGAGAGAGAAAATAGTGATGGTATCGGTTTCACGCTCGACACATGCTTCTTTTCACTCCTGTAGGGTCAAAGGTAAAAGGTTGACAGATGCAAGGAGCAGGACAGGGAGAAAATGCATTGGGAGTGAGTAGATTTACAGGGTGAAGTGAAGAAAGTAACGTAAGAAAATGACATAAGGGATTCATTTTTCTTTGGCGGACGACTCCTTTAACATCTTTGGGACGGCTTGAACAATAAACCATCAATCATTTATTTATTCCCATAAACACATTTTAGCGTGACGAAGAGTGTCTAGTTCGACTCGGATGACCTTCTTCATTCTTCAGACCATATAGACACACAGATGCTTTTGTCCTGAAGGGTTGAAGATCTAGTTCAAACTCACACTCAGAATGTCACGAATGTTTACAGAGAAGATTTCACACACACGGCTCACTAGAAGTGAGTATTATTTTAGTGAATTTGATTAACCTGTGCAACCAATTGGATGGACTTTCCTAAAGTTTGCAGCTCCGGTCTCCACAAATTTTAGATCACAGTGTAAAATTTAAAAGGATAGTTTACCCAAAAATTGTCACCATTAGCTATGTTTTCTTCCAAAGGTGCATATTCGATTTATGCACGAAACGGATTATCACTTAATCTATGCAAATTAAGCACTGTTTCCACACAAGGAGTACTTTTACATGGACACCAATAATCAGATTTTGATTAAGACAATACTCTGGTTAAGGGTCTACCACGTAAACAGAATTTTTTTTATTAATTCGTTAATTACATAATCGAACTAAACGGAAATCGAATTAAGACGTGGAGTATGCCGATTTTATTGAAGTGCAGTACAGACTAGAGGTGTAATTGGGCCATAAAAATTTGGCCCGACAAGTACATTTTGATTGACAGCTTTTTAAAAGCCTGAACAAGTTTATAGCCCGACATTATTTAAATGTGCACATCCACACAGCTCTCTTGCCTTTTTTCAAGATTTGAGTCGTTTACACGTGCTAAAACACAATTTATTCATAACAAACGTAGGCTATATGCCACTTGGAAGTTGGAATAAAGAAATAAAATAAGTCCTCTGTAACATCGTAACACCTCAGCACTCTAAATAAGCTTATAGGCATACACTTAACCTTTAAATTGGCCAACACACCAATAAAAATAAGTCTTTCCTGACAAATTAAATTAAAATAAATTCTGAATTATGACAGGTATTTGGCAATAACAAAATTAAGATAAAGGCTCTGTGGGATTTGTTTCGCCACTTCTCTTCACATTTGATTAATATTTAGTTACTATTTGAAATCGTTTACTCACCAAGATTAGGCTACATGTTTTTGTGGAGGAACATTTTTTTTTAATCCACTGTAGATAGCTTTAGCACAGTCCTGCACTCACTGAACAGCACTGAACACCCCGTCACCGCTGCTGCTACAGGCCAGGATGCATAGTACTGATCTGGCTAATTTTGCAAGTTTTGGGTAGGATTGTTTGTTCATCTTCCACCAGCCAAAAACATCCATTTCATTTTCCATGACAGCGGTTTCAATGTAGCGAGTGACCTCGTCATCTTCCCTGTCAGCTTACTGTACATGCCGTACATTGCTGTTAAGCACTCTACCATAATACAGAGTGTATGAGTGACTGCCGAAATACATTGGTGGCTAGAATGACCATTCTTTTTGAACTGGCGGCTGGGCTGACCGTTGTAACAATTTGATTACTTTATCACGCTAATCGAATTGCGTCACATGACTATTTATATATGAGTAAACATGAGTTTAACATGAGTTTATTTAATGCGCAAGTTCAAGCCTGGGGCCGACCCCGTCTAAAAAGATAGGAATTAAGCCTGAAGCCGTGGGGTCCCGTCAGGTTCAGGTGAAGATCTTCAGCTCTAGTACAGACATGTAAACACCTTAATCCAACTATTACCGTCATGTAGGGTTTTTGCCGCATTTTGCGACAGGATATTCCATACACACACAAGATATTCCATATGACACTATTATCTGCACCTACCAGGTCAGTAAACGACTGCAGACACCTGCATCGTGAAATTCAGAGTTTTTTTTTTCTTTCCATTCAGTGTGCTGTTTCAAGTTCCATTAAAACAACATTCTGCCTCCAGTCCTTACTTCATATGCACATCCAATGCCTCACTTTGTCACACGGGGGCATGAATGAAATGTTTCTGAATGAAAGTGAGACTGCCGGACTGCCGGACTGCAGTTAAAGTCTTTTGCACTCTCACTCTTTTATAAGAGCTTAACAATGATATGAGCTGTGAATGTTTGCTACACATACAGGTTCTTTTACCACATCGGGAAACCATTATTACCCACATAATTACTATCTAATAATTATCTAATCATTACCTCATTCTCTCTCTTTAAAATGTACTCACAATAGGTTATGCAAGCCATGCCCAAGTGAGTTTAAAATCCTGGTTTGTTTGACTCGCGCTTCTTTCCGCACCTGGGTGCATTTTAGTTCACCGGACTTGGAATAACTTAGTTTAGTTGAGCTCGGGTGCAGTATACATGTGTAAGTGCAATCCGTGCCTGAGCGCAGAACTAAAGACGTGACTTTAAAGGGATCGTGCACACACTATGAATTCAAGCTTACAACTCATTAAGTATTTGACATGTTTCAAAATGATTGGGAGCTTGTGAGCCACTTGTGAGCTACTATCATTAAGTTCCTCTGACATGGTACAAGCCATGACCGTATGACCTTTAAGGATTTCTATACAAGTTCTTCCAATAGGAAAAAAAAAAACAAGTACAAGCTCATATGACAACAAAAATGGCATCGTGTATGCCAAAATTTACATGGAAACACAACTTGATTGATCTTAAAATGATTTGGCATGGCTGTAGTTGACACCATCATAGCGGGCAGCTCAATGTCAAAAGTAAAAAAACACATCAATTGATTGACATCAAGCATGGCACCCAAAAACATGTCACAAATGCTAATTGATTTGACATCAATACTTAGACATCTATTTGACATCCACACATTGATGCCCTTTAGACCACCAAAATTATGACACAAAGTGGAGTTTATTTATAAACTAATTTCGAGAGAATCCCATGCTTATGATTGTTCACAGTTGGTCCTGCATCAGCTCACGATTAACTCACCAATCAGATGATTCCTAACTCCCTTTAAATAAACAGAGTTTCTTATTTCAGTATCTTCATCTTGAAGAATTCCCCCCTTCCCACCTGTCCTTTCCAGATGGGCGACACGGCGGCCCAGTGATTAGCACTGTGGCCTCACAGCAAGAATGTCTCTGGTTAAAGTCCCTTCTAAACCAGTTGACATTTCTGTGCAGAGTTTGCTCATTCTCCCTGTGCTCATGTGGGTTTTTCCCAGGTTCGTCGGTTTCCTCCCACAGTCCAAAAACACACAACCTAGGTAAATTGAACATACCAAATTGATACCATAGCCAAGCTCTTAGCAAGTGTACATCTCTTCTTAGCCAACCTACAGTATATCTGTCATTAGCCAGAAATAAGTCAGGGGAGTTCACCGAGATCTACCTGAGCTCAAACTCCCCTCTTGCCCTGCAAACGGGAGGGAGCCCAGGGCTCGAGGATCTCATAAGTTCAGGAATTTCATAAGCTCTCTCCTGGAACAACATGCCAAACAAGCTTTATTATTAATCATC
The DNA here is from genome assembly GCA_903798205.1 of Danio tinwini. Classification (NCBI taxonomy): domain Eukaryota; kingdom Metazoa; phylum Chordata; class Actinopteri; order Cypriniformes; family Danionidae; genus Danio; species Danio tinwini. The sequence continues at coordinate 2,819,564 of CAIGQZ010000253.1, forward strand.
AGCTAAGTGTGAACTCTTGAAAGTGTTATAAGAAACGTTTTATTCATCTAAGGGCTTTATTTACAAATAGCAAATTTACACTGGATTTTGTATCCCTACGATGCATGTAAACTACCTTGACATTAAAACTACATTAAATTGACATCTACCCAGCAGGCACAAGATGTCAACATGACATTACATTGACATTGTACCTCAACGTCGTGGGATGTTGCATTTTGTTTGAAAAAGAAAATCAGGTTGATGTTAGAACCCAACGTCAGGCCGATGTCAATGTCCAACGTCAAACGTTTTTTTTTTTGTTATTTCTTTAACGCAATGTAAACACAACGAAATATTAATGTCTAATGATGTTACAGCTTGATGTTGTGTGGACGTTACCAATATGACGACTATGAGACAATGAATTTTGATTGCCATACTTCACAAATAAATGTCAGTATTTGATGTCAATATGACGTTGGTTTAAGATGTTGGCTCAACATTGGATTTTGGTCACTTTCTTGTCATGATTCCGCCAATCTGGCCTTGTTAATTCTTGTTTTGGTGGTGGAGTCCTGACACTACTCCTGTCATGTTTTGTCATTGTGTGTGTCTCTGTATGAGCGGCAATCGTGGGCGCGATTGGACCCTGCGCGTTCCGCTCGATGCGGGCGCGTAGGGTTTGGGCGTGTTTACGATTGTGCGCTCTCGTCTGGGTGTTTCTGTTTGTCTGTTTGCAGCGTGGTGTTTCAGTCCCAGCGTCTCTGTCTAGTTGGGTTCGGTTTCGGTCGGCGCTGGGATGAAGCATGCACGCTGCGTGTGTAAGTACACGGTGAGTGTCTTCATTCATTGTGTGCTCGTGTCTCGCGTTCAGTCTTCTGTTGGTGTTGTGTTTAGTACGTGGTGTGTGTTTACATGCACCACGTGCTTATGTGTCTGTCATGTGCTCTGCAGTCTATTGTCTAGCTCCACCCTTCTTCTTAACTCATTATTAGTTCATTTGGTTCACCTGTTTGTGTGTTGGTTTACTAATGCTTATAATCTCCTCATGTCTGCTGTCCTGTGCCAGTTCGTCTTCGTTACTTTTTGTGACTATCCATGTCTCAGCTTTGCTTGTCGTCCTTGTCCTGATGTGGTTCAGTCCGGATCCCTGCCAGCCTGCCCAGTCCAGTTTGTTTTGTTTGTTTATTATTTGTTTGATTAGTGTTTTCCCCCTCAGGGTTGTTTGCTTTTACCTTTTTGTTTTATTTTATTGTAAATAAATATCCATTACTTTGTGCTTGGGTCCTCGCCTACTTTTTTCCCCTAACACTACCGTGACATTTCTAACACAACCTAACATCAACCAAATATCAACATCATTTCATGTCATTATTGGACATCAAAATAACATTATCCTTAGATGCTGGCAACCTAAATGTAACCTAATATTACAACCCAGGATTATTCTGAAAACGAAGTCCCGTGGACGTTTCTGAAGACCGCGAACTATGTAGCCGGAGGTACGTATGGCTTAATTTAGTTTTTTTTTAAATGAATGCTACAGGGCAGTATTCACGCTCACCAGCTGATCGCTCACCTCGACTTGAGACGCAGAGAGGAGTTGACCACGACGACGACAGGGTTCGAGTCCGAGGAAGAGCGGTTTCAGAAATCAGCTAAGACAAAAACAGAATCCAAAAAATAAATAAGTAAATAACCGAGTGAGAATGCGGTAAATCCGAAAACATGGTAAAAATCAGACGAGGGCTTTTTTTTCTGGACGGCTTTTGTAAACCGTTGGTTGAGTTCAGGGAAGTAAGTGGGTGGGCAGGTCAATCGATAAAATTGGTCGGGTTTAGGGAAGGATGAGGGTGGGTCAGTCAGTCGATTGGCCAGCCGACCATTCAGTCAGACAGACAATTAGTCGACAGCGGCCTCTGGTGGATTTACGCGAGAACAGCGAGCGCAAACGGCACTCGCGAAAGAAATTTGAGATGTAAAAAAGCACACACAGCGGCCTCTCGCGGATTCGCGAAAACAAAATCTGGAAAAAAAACATACCTCCCGGGACGTATTTCGCAGTCTCCTGAAACGTCCACGGGAATACGTTTTCAGAATGAGCCTGGGTTGTAATATTAACATATTATGACGTGTGTCTGCTGGGTAACATTGGCAATAAATAAGTGTCAGAAATCGATCACAGGACTGTCCTGTAATCGATTTTTGACACGTTTTTGATGACAGTGTTAGATGTCAATATGATGACGTTTTAACATCAGGTTAATGAGAGGAGATCAAATCGATTCGCATTGTTGACATATTTTTTGATGTCGTTTTGACATCAAGGAGCCAAATGGCAACAATTTGAGAACAAAAATAACATCCCCGCAAAATAAAATTAATTCCTGTGTCTCCTAATGACACATTGAGGCCTTATAAATGGAACTTTATTTTGCTTTATATGACCTCACTGTATCATCAGGAGTCACCGTTTTTATGTCTGTGTTGCCTGTATATGTTTTCACTCTTAAAGAGCCATTTGACATTGACTTGCATTTTATGAATCATTAAGGATGACAGTTTCATCTAAAAATATTCTTTAATGCTCTACAGAAGAAAAAAAATCATCCACATCTCGGTTGGCCTGAGGGTGAGTAAAATATGAGTCACATTTGGGTGAACATTTTCTCTAAATCACCTCAACCAAAATAATACTTATGGTGTGGGGTTTGTTTTCAGTCAGTTCTTCTTTAGTATCTGGTTGACCAAGTGACCACAAAGATTTAACACTGGATTACAATCACCAAAAAAAAAAAAAAACACAAACTGAAGTCAACTGTTGACCGACCAGATTAGGGCTGCATAATATTTTATTTCAACATCAACATCGCAACGTGCGCATCTGGAATAAAGTCGCATTGCAGGATATGTTATGCCAAGCAGTGATCATAGTTGAGTGAAAGTTTATCATTTACATGTGTTTTCAAGGCCAGTACTGTGTAAACCTTTCAAGTTGAAGGCATTCAGGCACTTGAAACGATAATGTTTGAAGCTTTACAAAAGATTAAGTGTATTTAATTTACACAGTTAAGGTTATGGAGTGTTCATTTACATGTGATTATTCTCTGTGTTTATTTTTTTTTTACCTGAATGCTTAAAGGCATAGTTCACACAAAAAAGTTAAATTACCTCACCCTTTACTCTCCCTCATAGGGGTTTAAAGCCTTATGAGTTTCTTTCTTATGTTTCTTCTCTTTCAAAAAGATATTTTGAAGAAGGCTGATTATTGTACCTATGGACTTCCATAAAACAACATTAAACAAACACGCCACCAAACGTCATAATGTAAATTGATTTGATAAAATTTGACTATGCTACAATTCTCTTAAGTATATCGTAAACTGAAAAACACTTCTACTGTATTTCTAACAGTAGATTTCTGGCAACCAAAGCTGCCAGATTTTTTACTGTGAAATTTACAGTTGTCTAAATTATGCCCTAAACTAAAAAAACATCTCTACCCCATTTTTTACGCTAGATTTCTGTCAACCAAAGCTCATGTTTTTTTTCTGCGTACATTTTACGGTTATTGCTACTGTAAATATCTGGGAACCACAGCTGCTAGTTTTTATTGTTAATTTTACACGTTTTTTTTACAGCATACAGCAAACATCAAAACAACATCAATGTTACATTAAAACAACATTACTTAAAAAAAGTTCTATGTTTTTCAATGTCAATTTTTTTCAATGTCATTGTAATGATTCTAGATCCAATGTAAATTTGCCATTTGCAGTGTTGAGGAGGTTACTTTTGAAATATAATAGATTACAGATTACATATTAGCCTATTTAAAATGTAATAAATAGTGTACCTTTTTGATTACTTTAATGTAACTGATTACATCCGATTACTTTTTGATTACTTTTAAGTTTCTAATGGATATTTTCAACTAAATAATTTTCAAGCATTTTTACCAAGCAGGTGTGACCTTACAGCATAGCACTCTGTTTACTGTTAGAATTTCAAAACCTTTATCACATGAATTAAGATTATATTCATTTAATTTTAAAAAGTACAGCCACCACAAAACCAGACCTTATAACAAAAAAATTGTTCACTGTTGTTACAAAATCAAAATTTTAGTTAGTTGTGCAGGGTGATTTTTTTGTGGCAATTGCAATTAAAAAAACACATCTAAGCTATTTTTGCAATTTTCATTTTTAAATCAAAGCAACTTAAATCCAAGTCAATCATATGTTAGTGATCAATAAAACTGTCAATGAAATATGAGGCATAATTGTTCACTTTAACTATTTACTGCAATTAATACGCTGTACTAAACAGAAACAAATCATAGTATATAACAGCAAAAACTAAAAATCCAATAAAACCAGACGTTACACATTTAAAATACTACAGTAATTTATAGTAAAGGGAAATATTTAGGAATGAGCATTATATTGTATATACAAGATAATTAACAAATCTTAATTAATGAATTACACTAAATAATATAGTATCATTAGTAACTGTCATGAACTAATAGTAATTACCATAGAATACTTTAACCTTTATTACAGTAAAGTATATATATATAGACCTCCTCTCCCTCAGTCATCTTTCCATCAAGCAAATTTCTCATGTTAGCCATGTTTGGCGACATCACCGACCAGAGTAATGCACCAAAAAGGTTGTTGTCGACCACCGAAAAACAGGTAGAAGAAGAAATCGCCATTCTCGCCTTCATATGGCTTTATTTTTATTGGCTAATCACCGGCCTCACAGCTCCGTGAATGTCGGTGCACTCACTTATTGATCCGTGATCGGTAAATGTAGCTTGTGTGGATGCTACTGCGCTACTTGACTAAACAAATTGCTTCACTACTGAAAAGCTATTTGATTTAGAAAGTAGCGACGCTACCGCCACGCTACTGAGAAATGTAGTAATAGCAAAATAGCCCCGCTTTAATGAATAGCTTTAGCAGAAGGCCTCGTGCATATCAAAAACTGGCAAAGCAACATATTAATATTATTTAACATATCCCAGATTTTTTAAGAATTTTTTTTTAGATGTAACTCCATTTGAAATGAACTGAAATTTTAATTACACTGTAACAAATTTAATTATAATTAATTAATACTGTAACGAATTAAAGTTACATTTATTTTGTAATTAAATTATGTAACGCCGTTACATGTAACTACACTGGTCATTTGTAATTAAAGCTTTCAGATGAATAAAACTTTTCTTATATTGTAATACTTTTGTGTCATTATTTGGTGCTCAAAAGGGCATCAATGTGTGAATGTCAAATGGACATCAAGGTTTTGTATTCAAAGTCACCCACTGCAAGGGAAAAGTCAATAGGTCTCAGCAACCATTCATTCATTCATTCATTCATTCATTCATTCATTCATTCATTCATTCATTCATTCATTCATTCATTCATTCATTCATTCATTCATTCATTC
>CAIGQZ010000253.1:2825012-2830012 GCA_903798205.1 Danio tinwini
TTCATTCATTCATTCATTCATTCATTCATTCATTCATTCATTCATTCGGCTTAGTCTCTGATTTACCAGAGGTTGCCACAGTGGAATATATCAGTAACTATTCCAGCATATGTTTTATGCAGCGGATGCCCTTCCAGCCACAACCCAGTACTGGGAAACACCCATACACTCTCACATTCACACACGCACTCATACACTATGACCAATTTAGTTAATTCAATTCACCAATAGCACATTTCTTTAGCAGTGCAATCTGAGCTGCGTCCAATGCTTTTTAATGCGCTCACCATCGCTGAGTGATGCAATCTCAGCTTGCATCATAAAGGCTGCATCCAGATACTATTGGGACTGTGGGGGAAAATCGAAGCACCCGGAGGAAACCCACACCAACATGGAAAGAACATGCAAACTGCACACTGAAATGCCATCTGGCGCAGCCCAGACTCGAACCAGCAACCTTCATGCTGTGAGGTGACAGTGCTAACTACTGAGCCACAGTGGCACTGCTCCCAGCAACCAGCATTTTTTAAAATATATTTTCTGTTCAACAGAACAAAGAAACTCAAATAGATTTTCAAGAGTTCCCACTTAGATATGCTTAGCGTTAATAGTAGGTTTGGCACGCTGTCCCGGGAGAGAACCCTGAGCTCGGAGATACAGTACTTGAGTCCAAGGCTCCGAGATCAGGTACGTCTCAAGAGCTCCCCTTAGTATAGGAAGGAAAAGGAGGAATTGGGGTGGAAGGGGGAATTCTTCCAAAACAAAGATAGAGCAGTAGAAAAAAAATATCCATTTATTGTATGCTTGGATCACTCTGATTGGATTATTACTGATTACAGATGAGCGGCCAGTCGTGCTCAATCATATCACATGCTCTTCTCGAAATTTGCTTATGAAACTTCACTTAAACAAGTTAAGGATGAGTAAATGATGGTCAAATTTATTTTTTGGGGTAAACTATCCCTTTAAGACTTTAAGACTGTTACTGTATACTAAATACACTTAAATTGTATTGTATGTTCTATGCTTGTGATTTATTTTATAGAGCTAGTCAAGTCATCTGCTAAAATATCATGAAAAAAAATGAATTCAAAATAAATGAGCAGACTCCTCACAGATCTGTCTTTTAAATGAATATTTTCTATAGGATGCTTTACAGTTGTCACAATGGGATCATTCACAAACGCACAGATACAGGACTTATTAAAAACACACATTTATTTACAAAAAACCCTCACAACAGGCACTGGAACATCAAAACCCTGCCGGTATAACATGGAGACAATACAATAGCGGACAATGAACAAACTGAACTCAGGGGTATAAATACACAAGACAAGATTGAACTGAATACATATAAGGGTGCGACAGGTGGAAGGTGGAACTCTTAAACATTAACAAACTGCAGGAAAACAGAACAAAGAAATCACGTGACATAAACAGAAGCACATGGAACAAACACATGGGACATGACACTATATGAACACAACACAGAAACACCAGACTTGTGACAATTATAATATATTTGTGCATATGTATTAAATTAGTCAGTACCAAAGCCAGAACTGGAACTAATCTAAAAAAAAAATACAAATAAATAAAATAAGATAACAGTGCAAAAATGAGTACATCCAAATAAATATGTTGGGGAAAAAATATTAAATACATTTTTAATAGCAGGTAATATCAAAAGACATAAAAATAGGGGCGCCACGATGGCGCAGTGGGTCGCACAATCGCCTCTCAGCAAGAAGTTCACTGGCTCGAGCCTCGGCTGGCGCAGTTGGCATTTCTGTGTTTCTTATTTTAATGGATAAAACCAGGGCTTTACATTAACACCCACTAACCCGCTAAATGCGGGTAGATTTCAGCTGTGGCGGGTTTGACAGACACTAGCCTCTTTGGCTAGTTAAAGTTCATTTTTAAATTATAGTTTTCTTAAAAGCAGGGTTCGTCAATAAAGATGGCCCAATATGTGTGCAAATGTCATCTTAGAATCGAGAAGCAGCATGACCGACAAAAATTGCGTTTGCGCGAGCAAAAGAAAGCAGGTGAATAGCGAATGAGAGGATGATCACTCGCAGGCACAGGTTTGCGAAGCTGGAGCGATCGGCTCTCTTTGAAACAGACTGGACAAAAAGTAATGCTCGTGCACCCACAATCCTGCTGCTTCCAAAAGCTTGGGATGTTTTTAAAAGATGTCTTTTTGTAAACAGCAGCGGTTGCCAGTTTTGTTTGAACTATTCTTTGAATAGAACAGATTATGGGCCTAACGTTACCCGTGTGGGTGTGATCATCCATTATCTCACGGTATGTTTTTCACCTGCTTTCTTTTGCTTACGGTTATTTTTGTTAATATTGTTTAATTATCATTTTTACAATAACTTTGTTTAATAGGAGATTAACTCTCCATGTATGTGTAGTTAACTAGTGATCTGAGAGACCTTGACAGACTAGGCTACTGTGCATGGTTTTAGATACATGGCAATAATTTATTTAATAATTATCATTATTTAAAATTATTTAATTATTAATAATTTTTTTATGTAATTGTTTTTTTAAGAAAGGTTTTGTTGAATACAAAGAGCATGTATACAGCTATATTTTGCATGTTTTGACATCTTATTTAACATTTGTGGCTAAGAAATAATTATTTATTTATTTTTGGTGTAGTCAGAGATAAATTTGGTTAATCCTTAAGTGTTGAGCCCTGAAAAGTCCTGTGAAATAAAAACGAATTGCAATGCGACACTATGAAACCACAGCCCATTTGCTCATGCACATTAAGCAAGTTCATACACAAAAAAAGTGAAATGAATGAGAAGGCATGTGGGCATAACATAATGTCTAAAATCAAGTAATTTTAGCATGCCAAAGTCAAATTTATGCATAATGCATAACAAAATTGTGGCTAGTGGCTAAAATGGTGAGTGGCTAGTTGGAAAACTACTATCCACAATGGCTGGTGATCAAAAAAATTATGTCAAGCCCTGGATATAACTGTTTTATAAAACCAAAATTATTTACTGAGAAAATCATAAAAATATTCATTTTCAAAAGGGGGACTTTATATACTTTATATAATTTATATATTGCAAAATAAGTGCATCCAATGTTTATTTTAATTTGGCAAGATCGCAATACATATTTGATTTAATAACATCTAAAACACAGACGGTACTAAATGTAAAACTGCAGTAAATTAGTTTAAACAAAACTAAAATAAGTCTAGCACATTCATGAAAGTACATCTGTCTGGAGATCTTCTTTGTTTCAGGTTTCTTCGGGTCACAACGGTCCGTCCTACATTAGCTCATTAAAAGCGATGTCTGTTACAGTCTCGTGCGCTAACTGACGCTGAAAATAACTGTCTGCCCAGCATGTGCCAATTAACCATGATGTCAATGGCTGTAATTAAAAGTGCATAAAAGGCTGGTCAGGCTAAATGGGGTTTGCGGTATACTGTATATTTATGCACGCTGTCACGTTGTGTTTGCTTAAGGGAACAAGCTAACTGTACATGAGGTTCATTAGGGACCTGTGCTAATGCGTTTGAGCGTTGGCTATTAAAATGCTTTTAGCTAACATTTTTAAGCTTTTAATTGGCTTTAAATGCACACACATGCACATACACAAGGCTGGAATACAAGCAGATAAATCTTTTTATTTTTATTTAAAGGTCAATAATATTAGCCCTCTTAAGATATTATTTCATATTTTTAGATATTGAACTGCGTCCCAATCATCACCAGTGGTGGAAAGTGTACTGAAAAATCATACTCAAGTAAATGTACCATTACTTGTCTAAAAATGTAGTGCAGGTAGAGTAAAAGTATCTGCTGTGATTATTACTTAAAGTATGAGTAAAAAGTAGCCCTTTTAAAAGTACTCAAGAGTAGTGAGTATTACCCTGTAAAAAGCTAATGCATTTACATTTAATTTGTGGATGTGTGTAAACGTAGCATTCTATAGTGCATCTAGTTATTGCCCAGCAGGCACACAACATCATAGGACGTTAATATTAGGTTAGATTTAGGTTGTGATGTCAGGTGACCAAAATTCAATGTCTAGCCAGCGTCAAAGGACACTGTTATTTTGATGTCCGATAATGACATCAAATGACATTGATATTTGGTTGATTTTAGGTTGTTAGAAATTGACCAAAATCCAACGTTGAGCCAACATCTTAAACCAACTATTGACGTCAAATACTGACATTTATTTGTCAAGTATGGCAACCAAAATCCAACATCTAATAGACGTTAGAGTGGTAACATCCACACAACGTCAAGCTATTACATCATTAGACGTTGATATTTGGTTGGTTTTAGGTTGGACATTGGACACAGATGTTGGCCTGACGTTGAGTTCTGACGTCAACCTAATTTTCATTACCGAACAAAATGCACATCCCCATGACGTTATGGTACAATGTCAATTTGACATCGCACATGTCTTGAGGTAGTTCATTATGATGCAAATTACCTTCTATGTGCGATTTGATTGGACATGAATTACAGGACTGATTTTTCTAATCCCCATAGACAAGAATAAAAATAGTAGTGAATGCAGGCTGAAGGAAAGTAGTGGAGTAAAAGTACCAATAGTGCACTAAAAATTTACTCAAGTGAGAGTAAAAGTACCCATTTTTAAAACTACTCAGTACATTACAATTCCTGAGAAAACTACTCATTTTCAGTCATTTGAGTATTTGTAATTAGTTACTTTACACCACTGATCATCACAAATACTGCAGAAGATCTATTGGAACCCGCATGGACCCAAGATTCTCACTGAAATCAGTCAAGTTTGGTAAAGGAAAAATCCTGGTTTGAGGTTACATTTAGTATGGGGATGTGTGAGAGATCTGCAGAGTGGATGGCAACATCAACAGTCAGATTTATCAAGACATTTGTGCTGCCCATTACATTACAAACCACAGGAGAGGGCAAATTCTTTAGCAAGATAGCGCTCCTCGTACTTCAGCCTTCACATCAAAT
>CAIGQZ010000253.1:2835012-2843638 GCA_903798205.1 Danio tinwini
CTTCTGGGCTAAATTTGGGACTCTGCAGAAATGTATATAGGGTCTGTAATCAGAATGAGCCTGGGTTATTTTTAGAATGCCGTCAACTATTAGCCCTCTTGTGAAATTATATATATATTAATTATTATTATTAATTAAACTATTTTTTGTTGTTGCTCTAGTGACATCACATTATATTCTACTAGTTATTTTACAGGATGCTAGCATTATACCCGGCAACATTTGTCTCTGAAAATCTGGGGGCCGGATCAGTGGGTGAGCAGAATGACTGGAAGGGGTGCCTGGTCTGTTGGCGATTCGGGGGTGTTACACCCCATTTACAAGGGGTGTCAGCTTCAACGCTTCCCATTCACTTTGAATGGGTGACGTCAGGCATTGCCGAACTGCATTGTGGATCCGTCTGCACCGCTTTAGTGGCGTTGCTCACTGCAGAAGTTGGGACTTTCTCAACTTTTTAAGTGCCGATGGAAGCGCCAGCCAATCAGATCGCTGTATGCAAATACACCAGCTCAGACAGTAGCCGATTGCTGACTAATTTCATTGGCTGACACTGCTATGACAATCGCGTCAGCCCCAACTTCAGACACGCCCTCTGTCAAGGTTTGACGCTGAAGCCTCGTGTGAATGGGGTGTTACAGATTGTACCAATCACCTGAGGACCAGGGGAAGGGGTTGAAAATCCGGGAGTTTTCCAGGAGAAATGACAAACCGGGAGGTGGGTCTGACATACGTGAGACTCCCGGGAAAAACAGGAGTGTTGGCAGGTATGTCTAGCAAGTGCAAATTAAAGACTTTCATTCATTAATTTTCTTTTTGGCTTAGTCCCTTTATTAATCTGAAGTCACCACAGCGGAATGAACCGCCAACTTATCCAGCATGTTTTATCCAGCAACTTATCCACATGTTTTACGCAGCGGATGCCCTTCCAGTGGCAGCCCATCACTGGGTAACACCCATACACACTCATTCACACACATACACTTTAGCTTATTCAATTTATTTATAGGTCATGTGTTTTACTTGTTGGGAGAAACCGGAGCACCTGGAGGAAACCTACAAGAACACGGGGAGAACATGCAAACTCCACACAGAAATGCCAACTGACCCGGCCGAGGCTCAAACCAGCGACCTTCTTGCTGTGAGGCGTCAGCACTACCCACTGCACCACCGGGCTGCCGAATTAAAGACTTAACTAGGATAATTAAGTAAACTAGGGAAGTTAGGTTATTTAGGTAAGCCATTTGGACAACTCTGGTTTGTTCACTCAAAAAATTACTCTGCCAGTGAGATCAAGCGCATCAAATTCAAAGCAAATGAGAACTGTCTTGAAGGGGGCAGGGCATGTTAGATACTAGAGAGCATTTGATTGGTCAATATTTCATGAGAAACTGCGAGAAAATTATGAGGTGATGGGATAAAGTCGTTGATCCTTTTTGTTTATGTTATGTTTAAATCTTATAAACGCAAATTTTGTAACTTTCGTACCACACGAACTTAAAGACATCCTTAAGACTAACTTCCATTCATTCATTCATTCATTCATTCATTCATTTTCTTTTCGACTTAAGGCCAGCTCACACTGTGAGATTTTTTATAATCCTGAACGATTGTTTGACGTCATCCATCACGCGTTCTGAAATGATTCCTCACAGCAAACGTAAACAAACTGTAGTTTAATAATAATAATAATAATAATTAAAAATAACTAAATATATTAATAATAATTAGTAATAAAACCAAGAAGAAAAAAAACTGTTTTAACATTTCCCCGCGGTCATTTGAATTGACGCATGAATCGCGTCATCAAATTCTAAGCTCCTATTGGTTCTTGGATTGACGCTCAACGCAGCTGTTGTCACACTGCAGGAAACCTTCTGACACTGCCAGAACTTAATTGGAGGGAAAATCTGATCGCAATGGCAAAAATCGTCTGACTGTGAACATGTCAAAGCAACAATCAAAGATCACAGATTTTAGTCCAGGATTTCAGGAATGTTTTAGGATTTCCCAAACTTCTCTCAGATGACAAAATCGTGGCTGAAATCTCACAGTGTGAGCAGGGCTTTAGTCCCTTTATTAATCTAGGGTCGCCACAGCGGCATAAACCGCTGCAACCCATCACTTGGAAACATCCATACACTCTCATTCACACACATACACTACAGACGGATTTTGCTTACCCAATTCACCTATACCACATGTCTTTGGACTTGTGGGGGAAACCAGAGCACCTGGAGGAAACCCACGCGAACACGGGGAGAGCATACAAACTCCACACAGAAATGCCAACTGATCCAGCTGAGGCTCGAACCAGTGAAATTCTTGCTGTGAGGCGATTGTGCTACCCACTGTGCCACCGTGACGCCCTAAGACTAACAATGACATTTATTTTATGACTTTCTTTTAATTTATGGACCTTTAACAGGCAACTACAGTTTTTAGATTCACTTACTGTGTATGCAAACAATAATATGCAATAAAAAGTGCACAATATGCCAAATGACTGATTTTTAGCAGGCTACAAAACTGTCCTGTAGGGTACTAAAAAACTTTAAGCAAACTTTACTGTCATATTCCTGGACATGATCCAGGTTTTAAACTGAAGCTTCAATGCCAGTGTAATTTCAAACAGGGGTTTGGAGATGTTGGCCATTCGGAGCGCTGCAGCTAGTAAAAACTGTCAAACTTAATATGTCATGTGAGAGTTTATTTACAGATGTACTCTATCTACCGCATGCATACTTAATACACAATGTCAGCAGTATGACATTATACTGTCGGAAAAAAAAGTGACGATTGACCTCAGTTTCACCAAAAACAAACAACAAGAACAATACGAGTCTCCAAAAAGTCCCTGTAAGCAGTATTTATCTGAATAGGAAACAATGCACCGTGATGATACACAATGCTTGAAACACCAAACATTTACATATGTTTATATTTTATAAGTTGACTAGGAGTAGTGAAGCGTTACAAGAATGAGGACTTTTTTTTGTAAAACAATAACTCCAGGACCAGGTGTTCTTTTGGTTCAAAATACAGCAAAATATGCAGTTTATTCTTTAAACTATTATATATGTAAAATAAAGCCTGCATGAAAGGATGTTTCATGTAGTTCAAAGAGCAGGGCACAAATAATATTGTGAAGACAAGGGTTTTATTTCTGAACAGATGTTGAAGGTGAGACAATCATAAAGTAGAAAATGAGTCTGCCAAGAATTAGTAGTATTTTCAGATTTTTTTTATTATATTTTCTGGGAAGCATCTTATGATTCACTGCGGCAGTGTGTTTAATTTATATTTATTAAACATACTTTTCTGTTTAATATATTATTTTTTAAAGTAAATTATCTTTATAATAATTTTTTTTTCTAATTTAGGTCGCACTTACTAGTTATTCCTTTACAGATTTTCCTGTTTTCCTGTTTTCCTGTTTTGTTAAAGAAATGAAGCATCTGCTAAATGACTAAATATAAAATAGAAATGTAAATGTTTATAATAATTAATACTATAAAATACATATTTGTACTAATCTTGTTACTATTTTTAATTTATAATGTTACTATAAAAAAAAAATTGAGTTGGCAGTTCATTCTGCTTTAGCAACCCCTTGATAATCAGAGACTAAGCCAAAGAAAAATTAAGGAATTAATTAAATTAGCTGTATGCATTTAATTGGTAACACTTTATTTTGATGGTCCATTTGAGTATCAGTAGACTGTCTGCTTAATATCTTTTGATACTGCTCCTTAAACAGACATTTAACTGACTATAAGAAACTTTGCAAGTACATATCAACTTACTCTAACCCTAAACCTAACCCCAACCCTAAGCCTAACCCCAACAGTCTACTTATAATCTAATCAAAATTAGTTGGCGTGTAGACGCAATGCAACTTAAATTCAACAAATGGACCATCAAAATAAAGTGTGACCATTTGATTATATAAACAGAAATGTATTATTATTGAAATTATTGGAAATTGAAACCCAAATTATTTTTTAAACGGCAATAATTTGAAGATCTTCACATTGTCTTTACTGTCACATTTTAGCAATTGTTATCAAAATGTTGCTGGACAACTGAATTATATTTCTGTAAATGCAATATATTTATATATATATTCATTCACTTCTCTTTCGGCTTAGTCCCTATATTAATCTGGGGTCGACACAGCGGAATGAACCGCCAACTTATCCAGCATATGTTTTACGCAGTGGATGCCCTTCCAGCTGCAACCCATCACTGGGAAACACCCATACACACTCATTCACACACATACACTACGACAAATTTTGTGTATTCAATTTACCTATACCAGATGTCTTTAGGGAAAACCGGAGCACCCAGAGGAAACCCACGCGAACATGGGCAGAACATACAAACTCCACAAAGAAATGCCAATTGACCCAGCTGGGGCTTGAACCAGCAACCTTCTTGCTGTGAGGCAATCATGCTACCCACTGTGCCACTGTGTCGCACTATATATAATACTGTGAAATATATTGTGAAAAATATAGGTATTGAACAAGTCAACATTTTTTTCAGAAAACATATTTCTAAAGGTGCTGTTGACTTGAAATTTGCACCAGAGGTTGGTAACAACCAAAGAAATCCATATATGCAAAGAAAACAAATCTAATTAGTTTACAAATGTGTTTTAAATGAAATTACACGAGAAAAATTATTGAACACATGAAGAAAGGTGTAGAAAGGCAGTGAAGGCCCAGACAGCAGCTGAAATCTTTCAGCAGTTCTTCAGAAACCTTCTGCCTTTCCTCATTGTAAATGAACATTAGCTGCTTAAGTCCAACATCTCCATTACTAGCTGATGAAGATAAAACCAGAATGGACATTTCAGTAAAAAAATGATACAAAACACAGGTACTCTCAAATGCTTTCAGAGAAAGAAAATATAGCTGTAGAATGGCCCAGCCAATCACCTGACTTAAATCCAATAGCAAATACAAATGAAAAGATCAGATATGATAGACGAGACCCACAGAACCATCAAGATTTTTACACTCAGTTTAAAAAAAAAAAATCACACCTAAGCACTTCGTGACTTCATTTTTCCATCTTAAAGCTGTCGTCACCAAAAAAACTTTTATATAAAGTATTAAATGTATTTCAGTAGTTCATTACTTTCTTCTAGTGTCGTTTCATAGTTATTACACACAACTTTTTAGATATTTTGGTGTTGTTTTGTTTTGTTATCTTTGTATTGTTTGGGTTTTTACCAAAATCTGGTTCAATTCCATGTCAACAGCTTCATCAGTAATATTATTCACAGGAAATAAACTTATTTTATCCGCTGTATGTTTATTTAAACTGTTTTCAGAATGAATCAATTATTTTACATTTGGTTTGTTCCTGTGATTCAAATCAGATTTTTTAGAAATCATTAAAAAATGCAGATTTGAGGCTCCATTATGACCAATTGCTTTCGCCGTTGCTTTTATTTGAAATAAAACATTATCTTACTGTCACTTTTGATCGGTTTATTGTGTCCTTGATGAATAAAAGCAATAACAACCAAAATAAAAAAATTTGACTGGTAGAAAAAAGAAGAAAACAAGCCACAATATTGGCCTTTGCTTACGATGTAGAAATATTGTAATGGTGTAGAAACAGATGCACGGTGGAACTCTAAAATAGCCCAGAGAACTGCTGACAGTGGGGACTGAGAAAAGCGCATTCCTGTTTCCATATGTCTTTCTTTCCATCCTTTGTGTCTCTCTGGTCTTTTTCCACAGCAGAAGCAGAAACAGGTGGACTCTGACAGGAAGGCCGCAGATCTCTTGCTTGCACCTTCTGACTTTGTATGTGGGCACAGAAAGTCAGGGTTACAATTTATGCTGTTTATATTTCCCTCATACTGTGGATATTTATGAGTCCAGCTGTCCCTCGCTCGAATGTCTCCATTAATGAAGCGTTTGACTGGTATGAAGAACTATCAACAAAATGCCTCAAAACCGCTGCATAGGAGATCAAAGCACTGACCGAAAGCTCAGCAGGACATCCGTGGCAGGATTTGGCCTTGGATCGAGCCTGACGGAGAAATGACTTTCATAGTGAAGACAAGAATGATGGGACACTTTCTCCAACATACACACATGCTGGAAAGCCATGGCGGGTCCACGGAACAGGAGAGATACATTCCATCAAAATCACATCACATCTGTCTGCGTGCTCTAAATCAGCTTGAATATTTCACAGTCTAATAGCGACCAAACTAAAAAAATGATTTCCATAATAAAATGGAAATATTAAAATAAATTCAGTCATGTGGCAGGGTGGCTCAGTGGTTAGCTCACACCTCACAGCAAGAAGGTCGCTGGTTCGAGTTCTGATTGGGTCAGTTGGCATTTCTGTGTGGAGTTTGCATGTTCTCCCCGTGTCCGCGTGGGTTTCCTCTGGGTGCTCTGGTTTCCCCCACAGTCCAAAGACATGAGCTTTGTTAGAGTGGGTGTGTTCAAATGTTAGAGTGTATGGGTGTTTCCCAGTACTGGGTTGTGGCTGGAAGTGCATAAAATGGCCCGTTTCCACTGAGTGGTACAGTACAGTACGGTACGGGTTGGTACTGGTGGGGGGAGGGGTTTGGTGCCACAGCACCCTCGAGACCTAAGAGACAGGCAGAGAGAAAAGGAGATGAAAAAAAGGAGGAAAGACAGAGTGGACTGAGAGAGGGGAGAGAGGCAAAAAAATAATAAAAATGAATAATTGGGGTTTGGTTCTCCAGACACGCTGTCCCTCGGTCCTCCACCAGTGTTTTCAGCATGTTGCTATGCAGTTGCTAAGGTGTCATGGGTGGTTTCCAGGTGTGTTGCTATGCGGTTGCTTAGGAGTATTGAGTATTTTATAGCATGTTGCTAGGCAGGTTCTAAGGTGTCATGTGGTTGTTGGCAGATGAGTTGCTATGTGGTTACTAAGGAGCTCTAAGTGTTTTTAACATTTTGCTTTGCAGTTGCTGGTTGCCACGTCTGTCACTATTTGGTTGCTAATGATATCTGAGTGTTTTTTATGTTGTGTTGCTAGGGTGTTATGGTGTTAGCCAGATGTGTTGCATTTGGAATAGTGATCCAAGTCAGGGTTGACACATTTTAGTATGTGGTTTACTAATGTAGTATTAGTAGTTTTTAGTGTTGCTATGTGGTTGCTAAGGAAGTCTGGGTGTTTTCAGCTTGTTGCTTTGGAGTTGCTGGGGTATTATGGTGGTTGCCAGATGTAGTGTTGTGTTGGTGGTATGGTGTTCTGATAATTTTTTTAGATATTCCTATGCAGTTGCTAGGGTGTTTATGATGGGTTGCCACGGTGTGTTGGTATGTGTTATAAAGTGTTCTTGAGTTTTTTTGCATGCTGAACAATAAAAATAATAATAAAAATAAGTCTGCAGAGTCTTCCGGCTCCCCCGGAAAAAGGTGGTTTGCCATCTCCAGGTTGGAGGAAAGTCCTTACCCCAGGTGGAGGAGTTCAAGTATCTTGGGGTTTTGTTTACGAGTGAGGGAAGGATGGATCGTGAGATTGAAAGGTGGATTGGTGCAGCGGCAACAGTAATTCGGTCGATGTACTGGTTCGTTGTGGTAAAGAAGGAGCTGAGCCGAAAAGCAAAGCTTTCGATTTACCGGTCAATCTACGTTCCTACTCTCACTTATGGTCATAAGCTTTGGGTCATGACCGAAAGGACAAGATCTCGGATACAAGCGGCCAAAATTAGTTTCCTTCGAAGGGTGGCAGGGCGCACTCTTATGGATAGGGCGAGGAGCTCTGACACTCGGGAGGAGCTCGGAGTAGAGCCGCTGCTCCTCCACATTGAGAAAAGTCAGCTGAGATGGCTCGGGCATCTGTTTCAGATGCCTACCTAGGGAGGTGTTCCAGGCATATCCCACCGGGAGGAGGCCTTGAGGAAAACCCAGGACACGCTGGAGGGACTATGTTTCCTGGCTGGCCTGGAAACGCCTTGGGATCCCCCCGGAGGAGCTGGAGGAAGTGTCTGGGGAGAGGGAAGTCTGGGGTTCTCTCCTAAGACTGCTACCCCCGCGACCCGGCCCCGGAAAAGCGGCAGAAAATGAATGAATGAATGAAGTCTGCAGAGACTTGAATGTGAGATTTGAGGGTTGCTACGGTGCATAACTCCCTAGCAACCCTTAAGTTTTATGCTCAAGCCTCTGCAGACTTGTTTTTATTATTCACCAAGCACAAAATGAAGGCTGAAGTTTCAGTTTCTTAGAAAAACAAATCTCTCCTCATCTCAAATTGTGATATCATTCATGCAGCATAATGGGCTTTGACAAGCTGCACCTCAAAGTTTAAAGTCAACATGACATCAAAACTGACTCTATTTACTTTCACAATGTACGCTCCTATTGTGCATGACTCATCAGTGCACACAGTTACAAATAAATAATGAAATCACACCAAGATCAATAGTAGTGTTTGGGTGTGTTCAAATCCCAGCTTGTTTCAAAAAGTATCACTAATGCCTTTTATGCATTTTTATTGCAGTATAAAAGGGAACGTAATTCCTTTATGCAGCTTGTGATTGCACGAACTCAGATGGTCAGTCTCTCACTCTGACCGTGTGTGTGTGTGTGTGTGTGTGTGTGTGTGTGTGTGTGTGTGTGTG
>CAIGQZ010000253.1:2848016-2872794 GCA_903798205.1 Danio tinwini
AGATAGATAGATAGATAGATAGATAGATAGATAGATAGATAGATAGAGCAGTCCCAGACAAATGCCACACTTCTCTTTTGCAGCCGCATTTCTGTACTGAAAGAAGCAGTCGCTGACAAGTGTAAACACCACTAAGAATAACCTCGCGGTGATCTCAGCGCTGTCTGAGTGATGTTTATACCCTCTCGGCGGGTGAGGAGGTGTGATGGGTCACGGACGCGCTCAATGGGCGGATGTTCGCCCGCGGCATCCAAAACACTGCACTGTCCACCACCGCCAGCAGGACAGAGACAGAGAAAACAGCTTCAGACTGATGCAGCGCGCAGGCGTTTCATTTCCTGCCAGCATTACAGATAAAAAACGACTCAATCTCTCACTTGAGGAAAACGTGGCTCAGTGGATCTTATATAGGCCTATTCTAAAAAACGTTGAGTTATTTATTTAACCCAATGGTTGAGTTAAACATATTTGGTGCATTCTTGGATTTTTTTAACCTTAGGTTATTTATTTTTATAACTCAGCCAGTTGGGTTAAATATTTGGTGCTTTGTTGGGTTATTATTATTGAGTTATTTAATTAATAATTAAAATGAATAGCTTTATTTAAGCTCTATTGCAAAAATATGCAGATATTTAGACTACAGTCTACATTTAAAGATCATAATGGAATAAAAAGAAACAAAATGCAAATTTTCTGTTCTTTTTTAAAGTTCAGCAGGGTTTAATATGTTAGGTAAACAAACCATTATAAATTACTGATACATTTTAAACAAACAAACAAACAGACAATCACTTCCAGTTTATAATGTAATATATATATATATATATATATATATTTATGGTCTTTAGATAGTTTCCCAGTGATGGGTTGCAGCTGGAAGGGCATCCGCTGTGTAAAACATATGCTGAATATATAGGTGGGTCAATCCGCTGTGGCGACCCCAGATTAATAAAGGAACTAAGCCAAAGAGAAAATTAATGAATGAATGGTCTTTAGATATTATTCATTTTTTAAGTTGTTAAGTAGTTTTTTGTATTTCGTTTCTATGAACATTTGAGAGACTTTACAGACCGTTTTCAAAACAACCGTGAAGACGTGCACTACATTACCCATAATGACTTTCGGCATCTACGTCATCAACTTGCGTCAATAATCCGAAAACAGTGAGCTGGCATTGAATAGTAGGTGAGAGTTTATTATTAACGTTACATTTTAGGTTCAATTTTATCACTTACGTTTGATATTTAGTCGCTAATCATTGACGCCAAGTTAACAGATTTCCTCCGCTTAGCGCCGACTGTCATATTTCATTGTACCACCTGTAATCATTAGCAGTCGTGCTAGCTTTAAGACGAGTGAGGATTAAAGCGATTTAAAAAAGAAATGTATGTATCTATAGTTATTTTTGTCATATTTGATGATCTTCTGATTTCGCCTCTATCAAACACTGGTCACAAAAAGCGTTGAGGTTTTATATATAATGTTCTGCATAATTAATTAGAAATCAGTAACCTGTATTCTTATTTTATAAGTGTATTATGCTCATGTGTTAAACTAAATATTCAATATGAAACGAATAAAAGCCACACAGTGCCATTTAAATAAAACTAAGTGAAATATTACAGCCTAACCGTATTGAGTTATAGCTGGTTTTATATTCGCACATTCAGACTTTCTTCACAATAATATAACATTAGGAAAGTATACTTTGTCAATTCTAAATAGTGAAATCATATTAGTAGCCAATAACCATCGAAGTACAACGCTGTTCAATGTCAATTAAATAGTGCTGATGTGTTAAAGTCATACTTAGGCTACATGCGATTTCAGACCAACAGGGTGCGAATTACATGGGGGTTTGGGGGGAAAATTAAGGCTTGACGTCGAGTTATTTATTTATTTATTTATTTATTTATTTATTTATTTATTTATTTATTAAGGACGTCCAAACAAAATGTACAGAGGGGTCAGCCCTTTGAAACTGAGAGAACGTTCACTCGGATCTGTATTTTAAATAATTATGTTAATAATTAAAATAATATATATCAATTTGACCACCCCTATAATGGTTTATACCATTGTGAAGGCATAATTGCGCCAATCAGTCTATACGCTTATTTCACGCGACCGCCATTTTAGAACACGAAAGCGAGGCTGCGGTGGGAAGAAACCCGGAAGTATAGGATCAGCACTGTAAACATTACAACAACATGCTCTGGACTATAAACCTCCAGCTGTTGCTGCGACTTCAAAATGCAGATATTGTGTAAACATCACTTTAATATCATTCAGTTCAGTTTAATTTAAACAATTAAAAGCATATTAGGCATCAAACAACATCACAATCTCTTTAAGAGTAATACGCTTAAGTGTCCTCCTAGACTTCAGTTCATGGCAGCAGGTAAACACCGTGGGGACGCTTCCCTGCTTCAGCCTATGTAACCCGGTGAGCGATAAAACAATGCAGTCCTCTGTAGCACATCTTCGTGTTGTCTTTAACAGTGTTGTCCTGGTACTAAAGTTTTAAAAACATAACATTTAAGCACTGTTGAGCGAGCTCATAAACATAGTTGATTTGCTCTAGTATTCACCAGTGCTCAACAGAATGACTTTGAAGGTTATCAGTTCACCGCACTTCACAGATTGAAAACACACATAGACGGACATTAGAGCGTTTTAAAGCCATGAAGATCAGTCGATTCATCAGCGGATCGCGCGTCTGTGTTTGCACTCAGTAAACAGCGGTGAGTTTGGTGAACTGATGACCTTCACAGCCAATCATAGTCATTTCTGTTGAGCATGTGAACACAATGGCCAATCAGTGCTGTTTAAGAACTCTATGAACAGTGTCTTAAATGTTAACGAGAAATAGGCATTTTCTTATATTTCATTACGGAAATTTTGCATTGTGACAAGTCTAATATAGTGAAAGAATCAGTTCATTAAATTGAGTTTGATGAAGGGCATCTAAAATGTGTGTTTGGAAAAAAAAACGTTAGCTAAGTAGTGCCATTTCCCCCTAACTTAGCTGAAAATGACGTCAAATATCCCTTTTTATTTTCACTATTCATTCAGAACGAACCTTCGGGTCACTCGGAAGGTGGTGAAATGATAAATTTGTGTCACTTTCTCTTCGCTGATAAGATATACAGCCAGGTACACAACATTTCTGTGTGACTCAGGCTATATTTCTGGGTTTCTTCCCACCGCAGCCTCGATTTCGCTGTTAATAACGGCGGCCGCGTGTAATCAGTCTATGGGAGAAAAAAAGTCATTCAACAGTCTAAAACTGGCAGATTCAGAGCACCGATAGACACTGTAAGAGTTCACAAGGCTGTTTTGTCATAAAATAGGTGTTTGTTTCCACATGTAGCCTAAAAGTAAACTCAAATTAGATGCATAGTTTGTAAATAAACCGAAATAGCTAATCAGGTTAAAATACACTAAACAGCCTATCCAGCAAAACACTGAAAACTTAAATACATTTATTTATTCACAATATTAATATAATTAGACATAATATAATTCATTATAATAATACATACATTTCTGAATAAATTAGGTGTAATTTAGATAAATATGTAAATTTGATTCACTGAAGCATGTATTACACAAACATTACCAAAAAAGTCCATGTATAATTCGCACGCTGAGACCGAATATCTAAAGTAGCGTGGCAAACAATATAGTTACCGTGTCACTGTTAAAAAAAAAATAAAATCAACAAATATGCAAATATAAAACCAACTTCACCTCATTTCTAACTTTATATACTCCTATTTATCCTCATAGGTGGATTCTCTGTGTCCTTCATCATCTCTCAATCCTCAAAACCATGACCAAGCTTCTGCAGTGGCTTTTTGCGGTGTCTGTGATTGGCATTGCATGGGGACTCGTTACCTTTGACCTCCTCGATTTGCATTTGCCGCCGCAGTATAAAGAGCTGGCATGGCCGATGCCCGTGTACCTGCTGGTGGTGTTTGGGTGTTATTCTCTGGCCACTGTCGGCTACCGCGTGGCTACATTTAATGACTGTGAGGACGCGGCCAAAGAGCTGCAAGCGCAAATAAAAGAAGCCAAAGAGGACTTAAAGAAGAAAGGACTGAAGATGTGAAAATTACAAGCTGCTTTTTTGCGATTACCAAAATACATTGTGTCTTTGTGCACAACATTTCCTCTACATTGACTGTAGCGTGGTTCTATGGATGTTTGCACTGTAGTATGGACTAAAAGAGAAAACAGGTCAGCTTAGTTCATGTGTTCAACGTGGTGTAAACTCCTGCACACCTGTAAATCTATTTCCAGCTCCCGGACAGTTTTATTTAAAACATTACAGACACATCGTGCACATATTGTCAGTGCAGAGAAGTGCTATTTTTGTACGGCCTCAAGTCCAGAGTGTGTGTGTATTTGCATTGGCCGAGAAATGAATATGGCTTTTTCTGTTTTTAGTGGAGTCAGAATTCTGTTTCAGATTTACACACAAACTCTGCTTGTGAAAAAAATCTTTCGGTCAATTAAAAAAAAAAAAAAAAAACGTTAAAATGTAAAACATTTGTGTTTAATTCCATTAAGGCCCTTAATAAATAGCATTTTATGGGTCAGAATGTTTAATTTGAACATGATGTGGTATTTGATTGCCTGAATAGATAAAAAACATATTTTTAAAAGGTAATATTTCCTCCAGGACATTCCACATTATAAAACTTATGTTTGATGCAAAATGTGTGAATTACATGTCAATCAAAATACAGACTGGTTCATTTTCAACTGCACTGCAAATGTGACTTTTTGAAGCTGTAAATAAAACAAAGATGTATGTTTTACAAAAAGAAATGTTGCTTCAGTCTTACTGGTTCAACACTTCACATCAGGAATAACTATAAAGAGATAAAAAAAAATAATGGAAGTATCTGCAACTAAAGTAATTGCATTATTACTGGACCCTCGATGATAATTATTTGTTTCTTTTCAACAGCTGATGAACAAAATCATTGATAGCCAGTGGAGGAAAGAGTACAAAAAATCATACTTAAGTAAAAGTACCATTACTTGCCTAAAAACAGTGCAAGTAGAGTATCTATTGTAAATATTACTCAAAGAATGAGTAAACTACCTTTTTTAAAGTACTCAGGAGTAGTGAGTAGTACGCTGTAAAAAGCTGATGCATTTACATGTAATTTGTGAATGTGTGTAAACGTAACATTCTGTAGTGCTTTTAGTTATTGCCCAGCAGGCACACAATGTCATAAGACGTCAATATTGGGTTAGATTTAGGTAATGATGTCAGGTGACCAAAATTCAGTGTCTAGCCAGCGTCAAAGGACATTGTTTTGATGTTTAATAACAACAACATCAAATGTTGTTGATTTTAGGTTGTGTTAGAAAGTAACCAAAACTCAACGTCATATTGACGTCAAATACTGACATTTCTTTGTCAGGTATGGCAACCAAAATCCAACGTCTGATAGACATCATATTGGTAACATCATTTGACGTTGATTTTAGGTTGGATGTTGGACATTGACGTCAGCCTGATGTTGAGTTCTGACTTCAACACGATTTTCATTTCCAAACAAACTGCAACATCTCCATGACTTTGGGGTACAACTACAATCTGACGTCTGATGTTGGTGTCCTGTGCTTAAGTATGTTTAAGGCCATTTGGTCATCATACAGTAAACATCCATAATTTTTCCACCAGTAACATGCATCTAAACAATCTCTGGGTCAATGCGTGTAAAGATTTTGGACATCTTCTTTGACACTTTTAATGCTTCCAAACAGTTTGCTGCAATTATAAATCGCCCATGTCTTGAGGTAGTTCATTATGATGCAATTTACCTCTTTACTTCTAAGCGCGAGTCGATTGGACAGGCATAACAGGACTGAATTTTCTAATTTCCATAGACAGGAAAAAATAAAGTAATGACTGCAGATTGAAGGAAAGTAGTGGTATAAAAGTACCAATACTGCACTAAAATGTACTCAAGGTAAAGTAAAAGAACACATTTTTAAAACTACTTAGTAAAGTACAATTCCTGAGAAAAACTACTGAATTACAGCAATTTGAGTATTTGTAATTTGTTACTTTACACCACTGTTGATAGGTAGCACTAATAAAATTCTGTAAACCCTAAAAATAAATACAGATGTTAAGTTTATAATAGTACTTAATTCAAGCTTGTAGACATTATACTTTGAACTTCTAAGTATATTTTGCCTCTAGAAAGGTTTATATTTACAAAATTTGTTTTGGTGGAAATCAAAGAAATAAAGTAAAACCTACTGAGTTTTCTGACATGGGTGGTCCCATCATGTATATTTCTCTCACTTTTTTTCCTGTTGTATTTACACAATTTTAATACAGTTTTTGTATTTATTGGTGTGGACAACCCTTTACTTGCGTTTTTTTTTTTGTCATTGCGCAAATTTACAAGCAATTTTTGAGTGAGAAGTTCTGCTATTTTTCTTTCCCCCATCACAATTCATTAACACTCTGCTATTCTCAGGGTTGCCAAGTCCACCGTTTTCCCAGAGAATTGGGTCTCTTTTTACCGCAGGTTGTTGTTTTTTTTTATTTCATGGGTTTAATGTTTGACATATTGAATCAATTATATTTCAACAGTTGCAGTGAAATATTTCACTCTACCAAATTTATTTTCCACCAATCATAAAAACCATGCTATGATGATTAAATGGAGTAAGCACAATTTTGTGAGGTTTAGGGAGATTAATAGAGGAGAGACAGTGTGTGGCTGTTTCTATGGAAACAAATTGGTAGAACTTACCTTTTGCTAAATAACAACCACAAAGTTTATGTAATCAACAGAATAAAAGTCAATTGATTTACAATTGTATTAATATCTTGAATGTATAACACCTTGCTAGCTATGCTGTGAATTTGATGTCAACTTGAAGTAACTTATGATAAAAAATAAATATATATATATAAGTACTAATATACAGTAATTTGAAAGAGGAATCCGTTTATAATTTAGCTTTAACTTTATCTTGATTAGGCAGTGGCGGCTGATCAATAGAGGGCGCTGGGGCGCCGCCCCCTTCAAGTTAGACCCCTTTAATTAATATGCTTATATTTATTATCACAAATATTAACAAAATTACTTGATTTAATTAGAACATTCTAACATTTATTGTAGTCATACTAACATTTATTGAAAAAATGTATGAACAATATTTTTTCACATGTGTGCTGTGGGCGCCAGACTAATGAGTGTCTATGTAGGTGCACAAACTTTTGCAATGCATGTGATATGACGATAAGCTCTAATTGGCCTGTTTTAAATTGTCCTTGGGGCACAGCGCTCTGCTTCCCGAATCCTCCCATTTTTTTTGTTAGAACGAATCATATTTGTTTTTATATGATTGGCCTTATGTGATTGGACCATTCTCACTTCGTCAGTTAACTGTACCGAGCATTTCAGCTCGTCAGTTAACTGTACCAAACTTTAACCATAGTGAAAGCAAGAGCAATTTCTCGAGATGAAGGAAAATTCTGTTGTATCTTTGCAAAGATATTCGTTCACAAGACGTTTGGATGAAGAAGAAAAAAAAAAGAATCAAGGAGCTTGGACCAGATTGACCTTCCTTGCAAATTCACCAGCAGTCAAGTGATCATGAGCATGCTCACACTCGGGGCTTTTCCAGCACTTGTTATGGCAAACGGAGTTGACTGGCAGGTTGTGATGTAAGTTATGCCTTTTACTATTTCCGTGTTTGCTGATTCAAACAGCATGACACAAGAGAGGCTGAATGCATTGGCCATGCTGTCAATAGAGAAGAGACTGGTGACTGAGATGACTGACTTTAACCAAAAGGTCATTGAGAAATTTGCAAGCCAGAAAGAAAGGAGAGCAAAATTAATTTTCAAGTAGTGCTACTGGCCAGTGATTAGGCAACATTTATGTGTGTGTGTGTGTGTGTGTGTGTTTACTGATTATCTTGATTACTTCATAACTGATAATAAACCCAAACTGAACTAAAATGGACTGATTTGTGATGCCTTTATTGTATGCATTTTGTTTTTTGATACATCACCTGAAAAATGGATTTTACACTCTACCAATAGTTATATTTTTTTCTGGTGTTTGCACCACCCCCCATTACTAGTACTGGGTTGGACCCCCTTTTGTCTTCAGAACTGCTTTATCCTTCATGGCATAGATTCAACAAGGTACTGGAAATATTCATATTTCCATATTGACATGATAGCATCACGCAGTTGCGGCAGATTTGTCGGCTGCACATCCGTATTGCGAATTTCCCGTTCCACCACATCCCAAAGGTGCTCTATTGGATTGAGATCTGGTGACTGGTGAGGCCATTTGAGTACAGTGAACTCATTGTCATGTTAAAGAAACCAGTTTGAGACAATTCACACTTTAATGCATGGCATGTTATCCAGCTAAAAGTAGCCATCAGAAGATGGGTATACTGTGGTCATGAAGTGATAGACATTGTCAGCAACAATACTCATATAGGCTGTGGTGTTGACACAATGCTCAATTGGTACTAATGGGCCCAAAATGTGCCAAGAAAATATCCCCCACACCATTACACCACCACCACCAGCCTGAACTGTTGATACAAGACAGGATAGATCTATGCTTTCATGTTGTTGATGCCAAATTCTGACCCTATATATGTTGCAGCAGAAATCGAGACTCATAAGACCAGGCAACATTTTTCCAGTCTTCTATTGTTGAATTGTCTTCAGTTTCGCATACCTTGGTTGTAACGAGTGGTTATTTGAGTTACTGTTGCCTTTCTATCAGCTGGAACCAGTCTGGCCATTCTCCTCTAAATTCAATGAGGCATTTGTGCCCACAGAACTGCCGCTCACTGGATATTTTCACTTTTTCAGACCATTCTCTGTAAACCATAGAGATCGTTGTGCGTGAAAATCCCAGTAGATCATCAGTTTCTGAAATACTCAGACCAGCCCGTCTGGCACCAACAACCATGCCACGATCAAAGTCACTTAAATCACCTTTCTTCCCCATTCTGATGCTCGGTTTGAACTGCAGCAGATCGTCTTGACCATGTCTACATGCCTAAATTCACTGAGTTGCTGCCATGTGATTGGCTGATTAGAAATTTGTATCAACGAGCAGTTGGACAGGTGTACCTAATAAAGTGGCCGTCAGTGAGTATATAATTTTTTTTATTATTCATTCATTCATTCATTTATTCATTTTTACTTCAGCTTAGTCCCTTTATTAATCTGCGTTCGCCACAGCGTAATGAACCGCCAACTTATCCAGCATATGTTTTACCCAGCGGATGCCCTTCCTGCTGCAAACCATCACTGGGAAACATTCATACACACTCATTCACACACACTACTGACAAATGAGCTTACCCAGTTCACCTATAGCACATGTCTGGGAAACCAGAGCACCCAGAGGAAACCCACGCGAACACGGGGAGAACATGCAAACTCCACACAGAAATGCCAGCTGACCCAGCCAAGGCTCGAACCAGCGACCTTTTTGCTGAGAGGCGATCGTGCTTACCTACTGCACCACTGTGACACCCCATGATTTTTTTTTTGAGGCTGCAAATCAAACAAAGATGTACGTTTATGTCAGCATGTTTAATTCACATCAAGAATCACTATAAATAGATAATAAAAATAATTTAAGTATACACAACTAATAATTGGCAGTGATGGCATATTTGAGATATATTAGGTTATTTTGAACTAGTTTTGTTGCGAAAACCTGGCAACATTAAGTTATAGAGTCAACTAAAATCAAGTTATGTGCACATAAATTCTGAAATGTGACCCACGTCCATGTGGTGACTCTTTAAACACTAATCCCAAAGCCACTAAGTGCACACGGGCGCTCTATATAGTGCTGAATTAATCTGGTGTTTTTGGCAAGCAAAGCTCATTCATTCTCTTCAGGCTTAATGTAGACTGCTTTAACCTTCATTTTTTAGGCCCCTTATAGACCCTGTGAACAGGCCTATACCTGTCTGTGGAACTAGGGCTTTTGTTTTTGTTAGCAGTTTTCTCATTGGACGAGGCTCCGCCCGACTGCTGATTGGCTCGTGTTCAAAGCTGTCACCCCCTGCAGACTCTTACAAGCTGTTGTTAGTTAAAGTCTGTTTTTCACAAGCCATAGTAGCATATCAGAGAACGGCATCAGCGTTTTCCTCCGCTGAAACCACAGTATCATTAACACCATATTTATGCTTTGAGATGCAATTTAAACAGCTGAGAAACCAAGCAAAATAACAGTGAAAGGCAGTTTTGAAGAGGGAAATAGGTTTTAAGCTCAATCCCAAATAAAATTCGGTCATTACTTATCTTCAAGTCATTCCAAACCCAATTTTTTCTATTTAAAGTTTATTGACTTAAAATTGTGACTGCAAAACATTGGTGGAGAGACCAAAAAATAAATCCAGATGAATCAAGCATTTTAATTTTCTATTTTCTGATAAAACACAATAACTTTTAATCAGAAACAGGTTTAATTTAGCTTTTATTCAAATGTTTAAAAAACTAAATCAATGAGTGAATAATGTTTTAAACACTCATATTTGGTCATGGAAGCTCAAGCATGCTTGATTGATCCTGGAGAACCAATGAGTGTTGTTCTCGTGCCTCAAGCAGGTATGGTTGTGCTTCTGTTCATATTCACCAAAAAATATTATATCTGAATTAAGATCATTTTTTGCTGGCACATATTGCCAATGTATAATGCCTTGTGACTAAACAGAGGGTGTCAATGTGAGTGTGAGCCGTAAATAGCGGTAAAGTCAGAATTACTAGCCCCCCTTTGAATTGTTTTTCTTTTTTAAATATTTCCCAAATGCTGTTTAACAGAGCAAGGAAATTTTCACAGTATGTCTGATAATATTTTTTTCTTCTGGAGAAAGTCTTATTTGTTTTATTTTGGCTAAAATAAAAGCAGTTTTTAATTTTTTTATGACCCATTTTAAGGTCAATATTATTAGCTTTAAGCGAATGTTTTTTTCGATAGTCTACAGAACAAACCATCATTATACAATAACTTGCCTAATTACCCTATCCTGCCTAGTTAACCTAAATAACCTAGTTAAGCCTTTAAATGTCACTTTAAGCTGTATAGAAGTGTCTCGAAAAATATCAAGTCAAATAATATGTACTGTCATCATGGCAAAGATAAAATAAATCAGTTGTTAGAAATGAGTTATTAAAACTATTATGTTTAGAAATGTGTTGAAAGAAATCTTCTCTCCATTAAACAGAAATTGGGGAAAAAAATAAACAGGGGGGCTAATAATTCAGGCGGGCTAATAATTCTGGCTTCAACTGTAAAATATATATATATATATATATATATATATATATATATATATTTTTTTTTTTTTTTTTCTGTTTGATGCACCAATGAGACTGCTGAAGTAACGTTCATTTATTCATTTTTCTTCGCCTTAGTCCCTTATTGATCAGGGGTTGCCACATCAGAATGATCCACTAACTATTCCAGCATATGTTTAATTTATTGTATTTGAAAATCAGGGCTATTTTACCAACTTTTGCCTTCGCCTTTCTGAAGTTAAGTATTGTGAAAGGTACATCTCCACCTTACTCTAACAGCTCAATGTTATTTGAATTCAACTGATGTTGTAAATGCAACTTCTAAACTTGTAAATACAAGCTTCCCAGACTTGAACTCACCAAAGAAAAGAAAGAAAGAAAAAAAAATCAATGATCTGATTAAAAAGGTCCATTACTGAGAAACAAAAAAGAAAATTGCAGGCTTCGTTTTTGACTCCATGGCAATTTTCGGGTCCTAATCAATAAATCTTTCTGAAATTCAGACAACTTCAGCCCGGGCTTGTTTAAAAGCAAACAAGAGAAGAACTAATATTACCTAAAGATCCTTTTTGTGTTTTCCAATGAACAATGAAGACACAGATTCAGAATGACAAAAAGTTAATCCTCTAATTTCATTTAATAAAATGAATAAAAATCCCCCCCTTAAAATTCGATATACTAGCAATCAAAAGTAGTGGTAGTTGTTTTGATTCCTGATTTTCTGAGACTGATTGAAAGCAACATTTTGTTCATCATGCCTAAAAAACAAGCACATTTGTCTCAGCTGACCTGTTTCAGTTGCCTTTGGGGGTTAGAGACGCCACATTTTGTGAAACGCAAGACAGGTCAAGTTCTGTTGTACGTCAAGAGACCTTTATGCCCCATACTTCACATTTGTCTGTTATGCAACATGATACTTCTTCATCTGTTCTGTTATTGTTGGAAGAATGAACTATATGTGCTTCATTTAGACTGAATACATGGTTATAATTCAATGCAATAGTGACCCAAATAGGGTTCTGTACATTTAGCCGCACTGAAAAATCGGTGAATGTTTTTATGTTAGATCATTCATTCATTCATTCATTCATTTTCGGCTTAGTTCCTTTATTAATTCAAGGTCGCCATTGCGGAATGAACCGCCAACTTATCCAGCACATGTTTTACGCAGCGGATGCCCTTCTAGCTGCAACCCATCTCTGGTAAACATCCATACACTCTCATTCACACACATACACTACAGACAATTTAGCAGACTCAATTTACCTGTACCACTTGTCTTTGGACTGTGTGGGAAACCGAAGCACCCGGAGGAAACCCACGCAAACTCAGGGAGAACATGCAAACTTCACACAGAAACGGCAACTGACCCAGCCGAGGCTCGAACCAGCGACCTTCTTGCTGTGAGGCGACAGCACTACCTGCTGCGCCACCGCGTCGCCTGTGTTAGATCATTGAGAAGGGGTAAAATATGCTAAAACAACCTAAAATATAATGTACTTAATAATATATGCATATGTAATGTACTTATATTATGCATTTATGTATTTAACAATATTATGCTTAGTTATTCATATACACACTTACTGGCCACTTTATTAGGTACACCTGTCCAACTGCTCGTTAACACAATCAGCCAGTCACATGGCAGCAACTCAATGCATTTAGGCATGTAGACATGGTCAAGAAGATCTGCTGCAGTTCAAACAGAACATCAGAATGGGAAAGAAAGATGATTTATGTCACTGAACGTGGCATGGTTGTTGTTACAACAGGAAACCGAGGCTACAATTCACACAGGCTCACCAAAGAGTGGAAAAATAAATAAAAGAGTGGAAAAACGTTGCCTGGTCTGATGAGTCTCGATTTCTGCTGCGACATTCTAATGGTAGGGTCAGAATTTGGCAACAACAACATGAAAGCATAGATCCATCCTGCCTTGTATCAACAGTTCAGGCTAATGGTGGTGTAATGGTGTATGGGATATTTTCTTGGCACACTTTGGGCCCATTAGTACCAATTGAGCATCATGTCAACACCACAGCCTACTTGAGTATTGTTGCTGACCATGTCCATCCCTTTATGACCACAGTGTACTCATCTTCTGATGGCTACATCCAGCAGGATAACGCGCCATGTCATAAAGCACAAATCATCTCAGACTGTTTTTTTGAACATGTCAATATGGACCAAAATCTCTAAGGAATATTTCCAGTACCTTGTTGAATCTATGCCATGAAGGATTAAAGCAGTTCTGAAGGCAAAAGGGGGTCCAACCCGGTATTAGTAAGGTGTACCTAATAAAGTGGCCATTATGTGTATACCAAATACACATATTTCTCTGAGATACACTGTGTGCACATTTGCATATTTTTGGAATAGCTATTAAAAGCAGATTTTTGGCAATCAGTTTACATTCTTGAGCCAAAAAGACGTTAGGCGAAAAGGAAATTTTTAAATTATTACATTCGGATGAAAGATTACAAAGACAAACATTATTTTTCCTCAGGAATAACATGCACTGATGGATCATACACAATAAAACCAGGACTGTTTATCAATAAAGTAAATAGCGGCATTTTGATTTAGTTTCCAAGTCATTTGACATTCAGTAAAGTCCACCAAATGACTGAATGGCCTAAAATGTCTAAAAATGTCTGAGCATTGCTGCCAACACATGAACAAAGAGTAATACTATCTGGTGTGCCAGCTGCCAAACTTTCTCCAGAGCCTTGTTAAAATAAATATGAATGTAAAAAGACGGATAATTGAGTGGAAGTGTAGCGTAATGCCCAAAAACCTTACCTCCTCTGATGGCGTGCACGTCAGTAAATGTAAACCTTATTGTTTAAGCTAATTAGCTCACTGTTTTAGCAACATGTGCTAGCAAGGTGTGTTTGTTAAAGAATCCGAGAGCATGGAACGATTCCAGCTTTCTTTCTCTGTGACCCAGAAGTCACTATCCAAATATGCCTTTATTAGGACAGAAAACCATCCCATAGCATGTGGAAGATTTTGGCTACACTCAAACTGTCAGCGTTTGGGATTTACTACCACATTTTCTTTGGTATGTGTCTTGAAATGTCCTGTTCACACAACACTTACAACAGACGGTTGAATCATATGTACATAGACACCTCAGTTTCAGCTATTATATAGACAAACTGGTCTCTCTCTAAAACTGAATGAGCTACACATAGGGTTACCACTTTTAATACAAAAAAATAAGGGAAGCATACTGCAGCGTGGGCCACATCCCCAATCACAGGCCCAATACCAGTGGTGGTAAAATCACAACTTAAAATATGTTTTCAGGAAGGTATGACCACTTGGACATTAAAATAAACGGTCTTTTATTGAAATCTGTGTAAAGAGATCAGACACAGTCAAGCTTTCTCTTTTAAAACTCTACAGCACTGTTATAGCTGATGTTATGTTTAATAGTTTGGTACACCTGTGTTAACTCAGCTGCTGCCCAGCTAACAAATTTAAGTTGTGAGAATGTTCTCGTAACGTTACCTGTAATGTTCCAAGAATGTTGAAATGTCCAGGTTGCTTACTGTTGCTAGAACGTTTTTTTATGGTTAGCATAACGTTCTTACAATGTTTTTAAAACATAAATTTCCACCAAAATATAATGTTCTAAGAATGTTTGTTTGAAACGTTCCAATAACGCTGAAATGTCCAGTTTGCTTAATGTTGCTAGAACGTTTTTTTATGGTTAGCGTAACATTCTTACAATGTTTTCAAAACCTAAATTTCCACCAAAATATAACATTCTAAGAACGTTGAAATGTCCAGTTTGCTTAAAGTTGCTAGAACGTTTTTTAATAATTACAAAAAAAAAAAAAAAATGACTCCAGCTAGATTTTCACAGACTGGGTCACTGTTATTACCATGTCTGCTTGGGGAGAGACTTGGGGTATGAAGAACTGTTTCACTGTACATTGATTTTTGTGAGCTTTGTCATTGCGGGAATGCTGCTCTCCGGAGGCATGCTGTCGCACGCCCCGCATGAGCCACAGAGAACGCTCTCCGACAAACCGTGCAGTTGGCTTGATAACAATTTCTATCACTCTGCAGCCAGGTATTTGTTCACTTCCACTCTTCTCTGGTACTTTTGCACTTTGCAGCTGCCCAGTGTTGCCAGATTGGAAATGTTAAAGTATTGTACCAGAACCACAAAATTATCATATTTTGAGGAAAATTATCGTACACGAGTCAAACGGAGAGTATACAGATATTATCTAGACAAATAGTGTTTTGACACAACGTGCAAATTACTACAATACGTAAAAAAATGTAATTAAATAGGCGTATCTTAGTGGGAAAGTTCAAAGTCCAGATATTGTTGCCAGATATTGAGGGATTCATTTTGCGATACAAAATGGACCACAACATAGTGCTGGTTTGCACCCTCTCCAATTTTTAACACACTCTGAGGTGTGCACAAGCCCATTCACAATATCCGTAATGAGCTGATTTTCTGGCTGTGTTTTAATTAGATTAACTTTGGAAAAACACGTTCTCATAACGCATTTGAATGGGGAAAAACAAGGGCAAACTCCCGTCCTTCTCACTTTCCTTTTCAGCACTAAAGTTTTAAACTATATTGCTTAAATGATCAACCTTAACCTTAAAACTACTGTCCTAAACATGGCTGCGCGCAGCAGGAATGTTAACTCGTAAGAGAGAGAGGCAATCTCCACATTGATTGGCTGAGAAGATGTGACGTAAGATGGCATAGAAAACATGCCCAACTCCAAGTTCTCCTCACAGACGGTAGACAACAGATGCAGCTAGATCAATAAGTATAGAAGCCCTAAGATTACAATGGAATTCTGTTTAAATGCTATAAAACTCTGAAATTATCGTACATTATAGGATTTTTTTCATTATTGATCGTACAACGCACAGAGGTCGAAATTATCGTACAAATACAATAATTATCATCGCCTGGCAAAGCTGCAGCTGCCGCTTGCATTCACAGGGGGTTACCTGGACTCTGCTAAAAAGACACGCCCTCCTCACTGGACAAAGACCATTCAAACTAACGATGACATCAAGTATTACCCAATCAAAAGTAAAAAATGAGGCATCTTCATAAAATGCGTGTGGGATGATTTGCATGAAAAGCTACTTAAAAAAAAATGATAAAAAAAATACGGGACAAAACCCGTCCAGTATTGATTCAAAACCAGACACGCAATTTCATTCTCAAATACAGGACGATTCCATATTTTAAGGGACGGGTGGCAACCCAAGCTACACATACTGAACCCATTTTACAATGATGAAACTTCATACCTGATTTTCAATTATTGCTTGTTTTCATTGCAAAGACACATTTCATGAAGCACTACTGAAGTAAAGGGAGTTGACTATTTTCTGTTGTCTGCTATATGCAAGTCATCTCTCATAGTGGATTGTTCGAAGCCAAGGTCGAAGAGCGCTGTCTATATTTCTGCAAATCTGAAATATGTTACTTAGGGTACATTTAGTTGTACATTTTGGATAAACGTTCTTTATAACCAGAGATGGCAAGTAACTCAAAATGCTTTGTTACTGTACTTAAATAGATTTTTCTGGTATCAGACTTACTTTTACTCCTTACATTTTTACACAAATATCCGTACATTCTGCTCCTTACATTTTTAAACCACGGTCGTTACTTTTGTTTTCATGTGTTTGGTGGCGCAATCTATATTATTTCTTGTCATTGCTCAATTTGCACGCTTTTTCGATGCAATTAATTTATATTTCGTCATTGCGCGCCTGCATGCTGCAGCCTGCAGGCTTTTTCAACCAAGTCAATCACATACCTTATGTAGGCTAGTTTATGAAGACTACTATAAGTAAGGAAAGGATGACTACGCAGATGAGACAGAGGAAGACAGCAAATTTACATGACTGATGCTGCTCTGTTTACACGCTAGTATGACACATTTTGCTCAATCGGATCACAGGTAAACGAAAGACACATTCCAGTTCAAAAATATGCCATGCAAATGCTTAAGGTTAGAGTCTTTTGTCCGCTTCCGATCATACTGCACAGGACTTCTCTGGTCTTTCAATCTAATACTGCGAAAGAATACTTAATAAAAATGTTATGCATTGAGATTTATTTCCGATGACTTCATATTTCCTAATACAGAATTTATGCTGTTTTACAGTTTTATTTTATTTTATTATTAAATCTTCAATTATTTTTTAAACTAATATTTTACAACAACAAAAGTAAATATACTAGGCAATATATGAATAAAATATAATGCAAAGGATTCTGAATTTATCACTTGAAAAAAGATCATGCACATGTTTTGTAGGTTGTAGTCGTATGTAGTAGTATGTCATATGTAGTAGTAGTATGTTGCTTTTAGCATATAATAAATGTATTAACAGAATTATTTTTATCCATTAAATATAATATATTGGCTACTTTCATAAAATTGGCAGAAAACATTTAAAAAAAAAATTTGAAATGTTATTTTAGTTGTATAAAAGTTATTTTTTACTACTGTATTAACAGCATGTGAGGTCTAGATATCTACCTATACCTATCCTCATGCACTCATGCACTATCCTTCGGCTTAGTCCCTGATTTATCAGTGGTCGCCACAGTGGATTGAATCACCAATTATTCCAGCATATAATTGGCCACAATTCCAGCCACACCCAGTATTGGGAAACACCCATACACTCTCACATACACTCTCACATTCACACAGCCAATTTAATTTATCTATTCACCCATACTGCATGTCTTTGGACTGTGGGCGAAACCTGATATTTACCTACCTAGTGAAACTAAAACATGTAATGATGGGTACTTTTTACTTAAGTACATTTTTGAAGCAGTACTTCTTTACTTTTACTTGAGTACAAACGTGTAATCAATACTTCAACTTTTACCAGAGTCACTTTAAACATGATTATCTGTACTTCTAGTTGAGTAAAGGATGTGTGTACGTTTGCCATCCCCGTACATAACTTGTCATACAGACCAGCTAGCAAACCACTGACCTAAACCCAAATCAATAGTGTTTTCAAAAATATATGCAAGATAAAAGTGCACTGGAACCATGACATTTTTTCTGCAGATTTCTCATTGGCTGCGTCCAAAATCGCATACTCCCATACTATATAGTATGTTATAAACAGTGTGTGAGCGGAGTAGTATGTTTGAATTCTGGCATTCATTCTTTCATTTTCATTCCAGCTTAGTCCCTTTATTAATCTGGGGTCGCCACAGCGGAATGAGCCGCCAACTTATCCAGCATAGGATTTATGCAGCGGATGCCCCTCCAGCTGCAACCAATCACTGGGAAACATCCATACACTCTTATTCACGCACATACACTACGGAAAATTTAGCTTACCCAATTCTCGCCACCTACAGTGCAATTCAGCCAGGTATACATCCACGGTAAATTATCAAGATGAAAGTCATCATAACTTGCGTAGAATAGACTCATCTCTCAACCCAACTTTGAGAATAGATTAATGGCGATATTTTTTTAATCGCTCAATAAGATTCTCGCGTGAACGCAGCACGTTAACACCAATAACGGCCCACCACTAATATATATATATATATATATACACACACAAAATCTAAATAATAAAATCTAAATAATAAAAACTTTCAAGGATTTAAGATGCTGATGACTCAACATCAACTTAACATCACACCATAACATCTTTTGAAAAGGGTCCATTGTTTTTGTAGTGTAAATACTAAAGTGATCAAATAAGTTCAAACGTTTTGAAAAGACCACCGACTCCTTGCTATTTGACCTTACACATGATCACTATTGGCCCGTTTTTACAGAGTGGTGTTGTACGGTTTGGTTTGGTACACTTTTATGGCCTTTCCACTGTCCAAAGATACCTAAAAGCGAACCGTACCATACCACTTTTTGGGTACCCTTTCAGAAGGGTACCTAGCACAACAAAAGGGTACAAAAAGGCGGAAGGCGTGCAACTAAACGCTATTGGTTTACAGAGATACCCACTAGTGCAACAAGCCAGGAGAATGAAAACAAAGGAACCACCATTTTTAAAACACAACCGAGACATCACACTGTAATAATACATACATACATAATAATAAGCCATGGTCTACCCAGAAATTAAACAAACCTTTTTGTCATCTTGATAATCAGCCACAAAGCCAACGAGAAGAGCAGAATTACCCGTAGAATGCCCTGTAGTTGTTTACAAGGCTGTCTAAAGCGCGAGCAGTTTCGCCTTCACGTTTGAGCTCGTTGCGCGTCTACATTTGAATTAACAAACTTGTTGAGCTGATGATAATATTGTGCGCATGACTATTAAAGTGCTTCTGACACCCGATCCTTTCAGTAATTGACAAACGCGACAGTGAAGTGCATCAAAACAAAAACAAAGGAGAAACCTGAAAAAAATGGGCAAATGATTGTTTCAGCAACCTAAAACATGAACAAACTGCCATGCCTAATTATTATCATTGTCTTTTGGACCCGTACCGTACTGTACCACTCGTACAGAACGGGCCATAAGGGCCATAAGGGACCAAAACATGCTTCACTGTTCACCAAAAACACAGCCATCCACATTTATTTCATTTGCCTGCTTTCTCACT
This sequence comes from Danio tinwini, assembly GCA_903798205.1. Classification (NCBI taxonomy): domain Eukaryota; kingdom Metazoa; phylum Chordata; class Actinopteri; order Cypriniformes; family Danionidae; genus Danio; species Danio tinwini. Next base: position 2,867,972 of record CAIGQZ010000253.1, read on the forward strand.
AGCTCATAATCCATACGACATGGGTTCATGTCCTGTATTCATTTGTTGCTGTCCTGGGAATGTGATGTAGAGTGTGACAAATAAGAGTCTCTATAAAATAGCAATGTAAGTGGTCACAAAAGACACATTTGGACTGGATGGAAACAGGGCCTGTTACATCATATAGAACTGTTTGTCCAGTATGGATCTTTCACACCGCACGGTTGTGTGTTCAGAAAATGGGTTCGAGTTATACTACAGAATGCAGTTGTGACTCTTGTAAATAACCAAAATGTGTGAGAATGCCACTGCATTAATGACTCAAAACAGGACTGAAGACTCATTGTTTTTCCCTCGTATAAAATTAGTTCACCACAAAGGTTTGTGTTGCATGTTTATTCAATGACTTATTACATTGTCCAATCAAACTCTTGGTAGTGATTAGGTTTTGGCTTGAGTGAGTCTTATTTTCAGCAATTCATCAAAGCTTTTTGCTTTATTTTCTTTAGCCAGCAAAGTTGCTGATTGAACGGTTGAACAGATGTCCGAGATGTGTAAGAAAATTAACTGTATCAGACTCAGCAGTTTGGTCTGTGCTCTCAGAAGTCATTTCTTGGTTGATTTCTTTTGAAACTTATGGCAACCACTGCTTGAAATTCAATCACATTTTCATTGTCTGAGCAAGAATTTATGCCCGATCCTTCAAGCTGTGCTAAAATCAAAATTCAACAGTCCACAACCCCATTTTGAGAGGCCGATTGACTGTCTTTGTTTTTTAAATGGCTTGATAGTAATTATGAGGTTTATGCATTCATTTTTCTGATATTGTTGGACTGGTGTAGTCTTTCTCTGGGTTTGGCTCTTCTGTGTCTTTGAAATAGGATAACCCATTCAACGGTTAAAAAGAATTCATTATATCAGTATATTTGCTTACTCTCAGTCCCATGGAAATTCAAACAAAAGCTAAGAAATGTAGATGATACTCAATGCTCACAAAGACATCATACTTTATTGATTTCTTTGTTTTGTTTTGAGAACCTTATCTTGTTGGCACTGTACTGCGTTCACTTGGGGTTTACTGATGTGTCTGAATTTAATGCCAGATGCAGTCAGTTATGATTTCACAGCATCTCCAGCCATCTTAACTTCATCTAAAGAGTGAACGATTGTGGTTAGATGATGTTTAGTTGTAGCAGTGCTTACTTTTGACTGACACTGAAGCTAAAATAACAGCAATATTTTTGCATCTTGTTTTGGGTAATTATTATATATTTTCTAATGTTTGTTCATATGCATGTAGATTACATTCAGTCAGAAATTGAGAAAAATAATAAATTTGTTTATTATGTTGGCATGCAGCATATGTGAGAAACTAACATTTAAATTACAACCAATAAACCAGGTCATGGGGATGTTATGACTAGATTCTATGCTACAAAATGATCAGAGTTTAGGTTTTCATAAACATATATGCTTAAATATTTGCAAAATTCTTGATTTTTGTTCAGGGTTTGACAACTTTCAGATGTTAGATTGTAAAAAGAATCTATCAGACATCTAACCTACCCAATCCTAGACCTAGCTGTCTAGCTATAACTGGTAAAGCCTATGACATGCTAACAACTTCCTAATTCAAGCCAGAAACAAGCTAGAATCAAGGCAATCCATGCTAATGTAATCCACCTGGCTATAAACATGGTGATTCATGCTCAAAAACATGGTAACTATAATAGAAACATGCTAGCAACATGGTAACTTGTGCAAAACAACTAGAAACAACTAGTCTTAATTCCAGCTAGCAACATGTTAAACATCATGCTAATAACTTGTTTACCTTGCTAAAACATGCTGATTCATGCTACAATCATGCTAATTCATGGCAACAATAGACATGCTAAAAACATGCTAGGCATGTGGCAAATCTGGTGGTTAATTGTGGTTAAATAAGGTTAACAAAATGACACAACATGAACACAGAGCAACATTCTAATTCATACTAGCCACATGCTTGTGTTTAAGTTATTTAAACTGTGAGAAAAAAAATTAATTACAACCAATAAACTCAGGTCAAGTCCTTAAGATGTTATGACTATGTTATGAAATGATTTAGGTTTTTAGAAAGGTACTTAAATATATGCAAAGACCTACACAAATTCATTCAGGGTTTAAAAACTTTGTAAGGATTCTCTTACTTATATCTAACCCACCCAGTTCCACTGGTAAATCCTTGCAACTAGCCTAATTTAAGCCAGAAACATACCAGTTCATGCTAATAATATCCACCAAGCTAGAAACATGTCGATTCATGCTCAAAACATGCGAATTCATTCTACCAACATGGTAACCATGCTAGAAACATATTAGCAACATGGTAACTCATGCTAGGAACAACTACTTAAACACAAAAATTCTAATAAAATGTGAGAAAGATGGTGATTAAAGCTAGAAGTATGCTAATACATTTTAACAATATACAGGAGTGGATTTAACCAATAAGGAAATCTGGGGGCTCCCAATAAATATCTAGAAGTATAAATTATACATATAAACTATATATAACATCATTTTTTACCATATTTTGTATGGTGAGTGTTAAACAAACATAATTAAATATTAAATTATATACAATCAAATATAATATTTTATAATTGTAATGTAATGTAATGTGTATTTATATAGCGCATTTATTGTGTATGGCCATACACCCAAAGCGCTTCACAATCATGAGGGGGGGGGGCTCTCCACAGCACCACCAATGTGCAGCATCCACTTGGATGATGCGACGGCAGCCACAGGACAATGGAGCCAGTGCGCTCACCACACACCAGCTATTGGTGGAGTGGAGAGACAGTGATAGAGCCAATTCGGTGGATATGGGATGATTGGGAGGCCATGATCATAAGGGCCGAGAGGGAATTTAGCCAGGACACCGGGGTTACACCCCTACTTTTTACGAGAAGTGCCATGGGATTTTTAATGATCACAGAGAGTCAGGACCTCGGTTAAACGTCTCATATGAAAGACGGCACCCACTGACAGTATAGCGTCACTTTCACTGGGGCATTAGGACTCACACAGACCGCAGGTTGAGCGCCCCCTGCTGACCTCTCTAACACCACTTCCAACTAATTATGTATTGCTATGTAATAATAATAATAATAATAATAATAATAATAATAATAATAATACAACATAAAATAGCCAATGTATATATATATATATATATAGATATATAATTTTTAGTTGTAAATTAATTTTAAGAAAAATAATCATTTAAAATGTAGAGATTGCATTAATTTAAAACGTCGAAAAGATGATTGAGTGATATAAGAAAAAAACAGCAACATAAACAAGTATTAAATAAAAGTTGAAAGGGTGCATTTCAGGACTTAGGCCCTATGGCTGGAATTGCTTACCGCCCCAAAATCCCTAAATCCACCCCTGACAATATTGTAACCATACTAGAAACGTCCTAGCAACATGCAAAACTTTTGATAAGTGAGTAAGTAATGTGTATTTATGTAACACATTTATTGTTTATGGCCATACACTCAAAGCCCTTCACAATCAAGCGCTCTCTACACCACCACCACCAGTGTGCAGCATCCACTTGGATGGTGGGACGGCAGCCACAGGACAACGGCGCCAGTGCTCTCACCACACACCAACTATCGGTGGAGTGGAGAGACAGTGATAGAGCCAATTCGGTGGATGGGGATGATTGGGAGGCCATGATTGGTAAGGGGCCAGAGGAGGTCATTTGGCCAGGACAAAAAAACAACTAGTCTTAATTCCAGAAAACAACATGAAGAACGTCATGCTAATAACTTGTCCACCTTGCTAGAAGCATGCTGATTCATGCAGTCATGCTAATTCATGCCAACAATTTAGGCTTGAGACATGCTAAAAACATGCTAGGCATGTGGCAAAACATGTTAGTTAAGGTTAACAAAATGCTAAAGATGCTTGAAACATGAACACAACATGCAACATGAACACAGAACAACATTCTAATTCATACTAGCCACATGCTAGTTTGCGTTAGAGTTATTTAAACTCCCAAATCGGACTTTGTCAATCCACCGTCAAATTTAGTTGTTTTCATTCATCAGTGATTTTTTTTTTAACAACACTGAAAATAAATAACATTTTTAAATAATTACATGACACTGTAGCTAAAAATGAAATGTTGATATCCCAGAAATAAATTCAAGTTTTTTTACACATTTTTTTACACACCTTATTGAGCAAGTTTTGAACAGTTGTGCATATCATGCTTCTACATGTATACATATCTCATTTAACATCATCACACACACTATATATCATGCTAGAAAATGCATATGTTTTATGACAAATGCATGAGCTCATTCTATCAGCCCGTACATTTATGTCATCCTTCATGTTGGATAGCATTATGAAACATATGCTGTCTGAGGAAGACTGTGTCATATTTCTCCCCCCATGATGCCATGCTGCGTCCAGACAAGAAGCCGCTGTTCTCCAACCTGCTTCTGCCATCAGTGACTGAATAGGAGCAGCAAATATGATATTACACATAACACCTACACGACTGGCCTGTCTGGATTTCAACATATACTTCCTGTTACATGTTGTGGCTTCCATCAAAGCATCCTGTTGCGGTTGTCTCCATTTATATAAGAATAAATGAAATGAGTTATCTAATATGGGTTTTGTCTTATGAGATGAACAACAGAAATGGATTAAAAAGCCACAGTATTTGCTGCAACTTGCACAAGGTAAAATGTACTAATAATATTTTTTGATCAAAGTCTATGTGTGTGTGTGTGTGTGTGTGTGTGTGTGTGTGTGTGTGTGTGTGT
>CAIGQZ010000253.1:2896712-2918650 GCA_903798205.1 Danio tinwini
GGCCAATGAGGACTTGTATGTAGGAGTTAATTGGTGAAGACTTTCATGGGTCATAAATCAATGAAAAGAAGGCAGATTCAATTCACAAGATGACAGATTAAGAGCAATATGGAGAAGGAATGGAGGGAAGGAATGTTTTTTCCAAGTTTTAAAGTGATAGTTCTCTCAAGATGACTTTTAATGAGATGAGGATGAAGTCCAATCCATAAATGTGATATGTTTTTTTTCTTCTTCCAATGAAATACAAGAAACTTTCAATGAAATACAGGAGATTTCTGTGATTCCATTGAAAGTCCAAAACAGTGCCCATCCAAAACGTCCATAAAATGTATGCAAATGCTGAATAATATCGATTTTAACCCTAAAATAAGCCAGATAACATTTGATTTTATATAGGAAACTCATGCTTAACGAGGGAAATGGCCATCTCCGTAACCTTTGAGTAATCGTCTTAAGATTTGACAAATATCACATCATTTGCATGTTATACAAGTAATTACATCAACAAAACACTTCTGGCCAATGAGGACTTGTATGTAGGAGTTAATTGGTGAAGACTTTCATCGGTCAGAAAGCAATGAATCTAAGGCAGGTTCAATTCACAAGATGGCAGATTAAGAGCAATATGGAGAAGGAATGGAGGGAAGGAAGGGTTTTACAGGTTTTAAAGTGATAGTTCTCCCAAAATGCCATTCATGATTTTTCAAATCCATAAGACTTTTTTAATGAGATGAGGATGAAGTCCAATCCATGAATGTTTTTTCTTTATCCAAACACCAACTTTCAATGACATACTACAGATTTCTGTCATTCCATTTAAAATACAAAACCATGCCCGTCCAAACAGTTCATAAAATATATGCAAATGCTGAATGTTATAGATTTTAACCCTAAAAAGTAGCCAGATGACATTTGATTTTATATAGGAAACTCATGCTTAACTACGGAAAAGGCCGTCTCCTCAAACTTTGAGTACTCGTCTCAAGATTTGACAAATATCACATCATTCACATGTTATAATAATTAAGTAATTACATCAACAAAACACTTCTGACCAATGAGGACTTGTATGTGGGAGTTAATTGGTAAAGATTTTCATCGGTCAGAAAGCAATGAAACAAAGGCAGATTCAAATCACAAGATGTCAGATTAAAAGCAATATGGAGTCCAATCCATGAATGTGATATGTTTTTTCTTCTTCCAAACACCAACTTTCAATGAAATACTAGAGATTTCTGTCATTCCATTGAAAGTCCAAAACCGTGCCCATCCAAAAAGTCCATAAAATGTATGCAAATGCTGAATGTTATAGATTTTAACCCTAAAAAGTAGCCAGATGACATTTGATTTTACATAGGAAAGTCATGCCTCCAGAGGGAAAAGGCAGTCTTCTCAACCTTTGCGTACTCCTCTCAAGATTTGACAAATATCACATCATTTGCATGTTATACAAGTAATTACATCAACAAAACACTTCTGGCCTATGAGGGAATTAATTGGAGAAGACTTTCATGAATCAGTTATCAATGAAAAGAATTCACAAGATGACGGATTAAGAGCAAAATGTTGAAGGAATGGAGGAAGTTCATTACATAGAATGCTTTTACAAGTTTTAAAGTGATAGTTGTCGCAAAATGTCATTCATGTTCTTTCAAATAAACAAGACTTTTTATGAGGATGAAGTCCAATCCATAAATGTGATATGTTTTTTTCTTTTTCCAATGAAATACAAGAGACTTTCAATGAAATACAGGAGATTTCTGTGATTCCATTGAAAGTCCAAAACCGTGCCCATCCAAAATGTCCATACAATGTATGCAAATGCTGAATGTTATAGATTTTAACCCTAAAGATTAGCCAGATGACATTTATTCCAACACAAACAAAATAACATACTGACGTACATATATACGATACCTGACAAAAGTCTTGTCACATATACAAGTTTTAGAAACAGCAAATAATAAATTGACTTCTAGTAGATTGTTTGGTATCAGAAGTGTAATATAACTTATAATAAATAACTAAGTCATCTGAAATGGCAAAGAAAGCATTCTTGCAGGACTCCCAGAGTTCATCAAAATTCTTTGGATTCGTCTTCAATGCCTCCTCTTTCATCTTACCCTAGACATGCTCAATGGGCTGGCCAATCATGGAGCACCTTAATCGTCTTCGCTTTCAGGAACTTTGATATGGAGGCTGAAGTGTAAGAAGAAGTGCTATCCTGCTGAAAAAATTTCCATTTTTGTGGCTTGTAATGTAATGGGCAGCACAAATGTCTTGATACCTCAGGCTGTTGATGTTGCCATTCACTCTGCAGATCTCTCGCACTCCAAATGTAATGAATGTAACCCCAAACCATGACTTTTCCTTCACCAAACTTGACTGATTTCTGTGAGAATCTGGGGTACATGTGGGTTCCAATAGGTCTTCTGCAGTATTTGTGATGATTGGGATGCAGTTCAACGGATGATTCATCTTAAAAATCTACCTTCTGACACTTTTCCAAATGATCAACTAGAAGTCAAGTTATTTTTTGTTACTCTTACAACTGGGATCGACGACAAGACTTTTGTGAGTGTACAGTATAGCATGACAAAAAATGGTAAACAGAAACTATGCTATTCGTTTGTGTTTTGGAGATGAAAAAAACACATTGCGGTTTAGAATGACATAAGTGTGGGTAAATAATACAATTCTTTAGGGTAAACTAACCCTTTAAACTAGCTTGGAAATCAAATACGCGATGGGCAGGAATCTGTAGAGGTTTGTGAATGACGGCCATCTGAATTCTGCGCATACAGCCAGTATTCAGAGTCAGGGAATGGACAGAATAGGCATGAAGAAGGTGAAAGGGAGGAGAAAAGCGGAGCGAGACAAGCTCTGGTGGTTATGGCTGCCAAAACCGATAAAGAAAAGCAAAGGGAGGAAAAAAAAATCAACACCTCCTTTTTCTTCCTTCTTTCACACAGGGAAAGGAAATAAGGACAGGAACTGAATAAAAGGATGAAAAGCGCTGGCGTGTATGGCTGAGATAAAAGGTAGAGGGAACTAGGGAGAAGCCAGACAGGAGATCAGGAGAAAGGTGGGCTCGAGTGCCGGCCTGCCTATTTGAAGACCACCATAGAGAGTGACAGGCTACAGCGAATGAATGGCACTTCATCACTCACTCTCTCACTGTCAATCTAACACGCACACACACACAGATCTGATGAGTTTAATGCTAAGTGACTCAGAGACAAAAGCAAAATGGCACTTTATCACCGGTTTCTATCTCCACTTCTTGTCTCTGCACATTTACAGACGCGCACTGTGACAGACACCCCGGCATGAATGCCACTTCATTTCGGCGGCGAACTCTGCCCCACAATTGGTCACACTAGCCCCTGGTTTTGTTCTGCTGCAGATCTGCTGTGGGAGCGCGCTAATTTGGCTGGAACGTATAACAAAAAAGCACTTAGCTGGCAAAACCCCATAAGCAAAAAAAAAAAAAAAGCCCTGTTTGCTGGAAAAAACACCAGTGAATGGCTGAATTAAACCATGTAAAAGGCCTTTATACAGGGTGAAACAGTAACACAATGGGGTGATGGTGGACAAGCGGAAGGTAAAAAAAAATGTGAGGAGGTCAGAGAGTTTTTTGGGGGGTACTGATGGTATTTGGATTCAATGGACTGATTGAGGGAAAGAGTTAAAGAAAAAGGAGCAGAGGAGAGGTTGAACTTTGTGCCAGTTAACCATGCGGTACGGGGCACACAGCCAGGGGAAAGGGAGGGAGGTTTGGGAAGGACAGGTAGGAGAGAGAGGATAAGGAAAGAGAAAAAAAAAAGACAGAAGAAAGAGAAGAAATCTCTATAAGCCTTTGAGTGCTCTATAAACAACAAAAGCTATTACTGAAAAAGGTTTAGCATCCATAAACGAGATTAAAAGATTAGTTTAACAAACTAAATTATTAGTTACTCTTATTCTGACACCAAAAAACTAAAACTTTTTACGTGGACGTAGGAGATATTGTGAATGGTGTATAGGCATGGGACGATAACTGTTTTCAAGGTTTACCGCGATTTGGAAAAGTCAAGGTTTTAAAACCGCCAACATTTTCTGTTATACAGTTCCTACAGTATATGTTAGATTTGTTTTTATTTATATTTTATTTTTTGTTTGTTTTTTAGGACAACAGTATCTCTAGCAGAAAAGATATCCAAAGATGCCATCTTAAATTGTAAAGAAATCTGTGTTTTTGAAGACAGCAGAAATCAATAGCTATGTTTCCATCCAAAAATGTGAAATAACTGGAATATTGCATAAAAGACGCGCGAATAAAGCAGCGTTTCCATCCAACCAGTCAAAGAGAACAAAATCGTCACTTCCTGATTAACTGGAACCAAATATCAACAGTAAAAAAAGAAATTTGCTGCGATAGGAGAAGCTGTGTGAATCTTTTCCTTATTTAATAAATGACCTACGCCTCAGAAGACAATGCTGTTGCGCAATAAACGCGTGGTGGTGTTTGAAAGCGTGAAAAGCGGAGCACAGACGGTCTTAACAGTTCTGGAGGTAATTAATAATATAATAACACTAACACTGAACTGGTTAAGGTGTTTCAGAATGACCAAAACACAGCAATTTTTATATTGTTGATAACTAAAAAATGACATTCACTCAAAAATGAGGTTTGCGTTTTGTTCAAACAACTTAAAATGAGCTGAAACAACACAATTCTTGAAGTTTTTTCCAGACAGCTTAATTGTTTTTATGTTCAAGCCACTTATATTTGTCAAAAATATAAACTATAAAATAAGTCAACTTGTAATAAGTTCATTTCATCCTATTGTCCCAACACAAATTGATTGTGTGGAACCCAGAATTGTTCACAGTGTTGGGATCAGACCATTTACATTGATTGAGACTCAACTACATCTCATAAACTTTTATGAACATGTCAAAGAAAGCCAGGTTAGATATTCAATGATGTGACTTCTTGAAATCTTGGAATATGTTTACTGTTTCTAAATATTTTAAATGTTTTCCCAAATTAAAATATATTGTGTTCAAAGAGAAAAAAATTTGTTGTTCCTTACCCAGACGTTTAAAACGAACATATTTTAGAGCAGTGATCATACTGTGAAACTGTGAAATTTTTATCCAAGGTTATCATACCATCAGAATCATATATCAGCCTATCTAATAGTTGTAGTAGTTGCTAATATAGTACAAATACAAAACAAAAGGAGCTGAGATAATAAAAAAAAAACATCACACAAAACTATAAGAGATATTCCAATATTCCAAAGCCTTGCTGTGGCTTAAGTGCCAAAACAGCAATTTTTATAACGTTAATAACTAAAAAATGACATTCACTCAAAAATAAGGCTTGTGTTTTGTTCTAACAACTTAAAATGAGCTGAAACAACACAATTCTTGAGTTTTTTTGGGGATAGCTTAATCGTTTTTTGTTCTTAATTCCTTAAGTCCTTAATGTTGCCCCAACACAAATTGACTGTGTGAAACCCAGAATATCTTACAGTGTTGTGACCACACCATTTCTTCACAAAAATCCACAAAATTCAGTTTTCAGCATTGAATCAACTGATTTATTGAAAATAAGCAGCTAAAAACAATTATTCAATCATGTATTGAGCTTTAACTACATCTCATAAACTTTTATAAACATGTCAAAGAAAGCCAGAGTAGATATTCAATGATTAATGACTCAGTCATGTGACTTCTTGAAATCTTGGAATGTTTATTGTTTTTTAATATTTTTAATGTTTCCTCAAATTAAAATATATTGTGTTCAAATGACATTTAAAATGAACATATTTTAGAGCAGTGATCACTACAGTGCAACTGTGATATTTTTATCCAAGGTTATCATACCATTAGAGTCATATACCAGCCTATCTAATAGTATTAGTAGTTGTTAATATAGTACAAATACAAAAAAATGGGGCTGAGATAAAAAAAAAAAACATCACACAAAACCATTTTCCAGACCATTCAGACCATTTCTTTCAGCGTTGAATCAACTGATTTAAGAAAGAATTGGCTTAAAACAATTATTCAATCATGAATTGAGCTTCAACTACATCTCATAAACTTTTATGAACATGTCAAAGAAAGCCAGAGTAGATATTCAATGATTAATGACTCAGTCATGTGACTTCTTGAAATCTTGGTATATAGTCATCTGGAGCTCTTTTATGACACTTACAAATATGATAGTAGTGTACTGCCTTCTGCTGCTTTCAGTGAATGAATACATTTTTAATGTCGGTTAAACTATTTGTTAGATTTAACTATTATTTATTATGTTAAATGATTCTTGAAAAGGTTAAACATAGAAAAACACTCTCCAGGAGTGCACAGAGAATTTAAAAGAGGAAGTTTGGTTAATAAATATACGAGTGAGTCAGTCAAGTGCTGAATTACTGCTCACCAAGACACTCCTTAATCAGCTCAGAAACACAGAAAAACACACACCTTCCACTTGATCAACTATTGACTGCGAGCAACACTACAACGCGTGTGTTTCAGCAAGCAGCTGCAAGCACATTGAGAACACGCACCAACAAATTCAATCATGCACTCTACACGAGCTGACTCAAAATCACCTCTCAAGCTGAAAAAAAAAACAAGTTCAGCTGCATGGTCTGTCGACTCTGAAGTCAACCTTCCCCTAAGACATATACACACATCTGCACACATGCACACACTGTTGACCATGTGCATCAGAGACATGAATGCATAGCAAAAGCAATCACGCTAGTATTTGTTTTACATTTATAGAATTAAATGAAAATAAGATATGCAGGAAGATATTAAGAAAGGACTGCAGAAAAAAAACTGAAAATATTCAGAATGAAAAAAGGGAGGAAAATGAAGCGTCTCCCCTAGCCCACCCCTTCTAGAATTTCTATGAAAACAGGATTAAATCACATAGAAAGAAGGCAAGATTGAGACAGGGAATAAAAATAGTATGTATGTGGATTACACTGGCGATAAAATGATCACTGTTGTTTGGACTTTGACGTAATCATCACATCTGCTGAAGCCAATGCTTATTGTTCTAAGAACAGTGGATGGGTTAAATATGTCTGCACGAAGGGGCAGATGTCCTATTTTTCAGCTTTTTGTCTGTTATCAGGGTTTCTCTGTATGACTAATTCAATCTCACTGCCTTTGGGCTATTGGAATATTAACACCAACTGTTTAAAGGTGATAAAATCATTACGGTAATTCAGCATGACCCTGCAATTTATTTGCCAGCCTTTAGATTTAAGAAACTTGATTCATCTGATTCATTTCAGTGAACCAGTTCAAATAATTAAATGGAGCCACCACTCATATTCAAGAGATATATGTGATAAAAATAATATATTGTTTGTGGTTTAATGTGTGGTTAAATACTGCAGTAGGAACCTAAAATTCATAACTTGTTTACATGTATGGCTTTAATTTATTTTGCAGGTTTAGAGTAAAGCATGTTTTGGAAACTATTTCATTTTAATGTTCTCTTTTTTTTTCTTCTTTACCAAAAATCATTCAATATTTAACACATTTTAGGAAAGACATTTCATTTTCAGGTGTATTCAGGTACTTGCAAATTATATGTTAATATAAAAGTACGGTCATTTGCCTGCTAAAACATAATTACATGCTAATTAAATACTAATACTTTGAGGTTAATTACATGGTTATTTGACATATTACGTGTCAGAAAACATAATACACGATATAACCTTACACTTATAACCTTAAACAACGTTCTCATCGCTGAGTCGGTTCAACCGAATCACTATAAAAATCCGAAATTGATTCACTCGCGTCTGACTTGTATCGGCAATTTGAGTTTAGCAGTCCGAGCTTCAGTCATCTGCTTTGCGTTTATCGGTCATCGGAAATATCACTCAGCACCTATTTCAACACCTCACTGACTTGTGCGTCAAAAAACAAAACATTCCTGTGAGTTTCCTCTTCATTTTCAATTCAGTCGGGTATAATCAACCAAATAATTGAACACATGCACAGCCTATACTATGGTATACTGTGAATGTATATATCTTAACTGGTTATTTACATTAAATGTATATTTAGTCACGTATATACATCAGTTTGCTGTAAGCCTACACTTATTCCTGGTGTGTACAAGAACGTAGTCAGCACACACTCAGCAAAGCATCAGTTCTTCAAAGAAAGAAGCTTATTTTTGGATCACATGCACAAATGTAAAAACAAAACAAAACACAACATATCAAGGTGATTGGTAGTAGACAGATTATGACGCGAAAAAAGAGTGCGTGGATTATGTAACCTGTTACAGGTAAAGATGTAACACTGCAACGTCAAAATGCTTCTACAGCGTAAACAAACACAAGCCTCCAACTCTGGTGGACCTACCAAATGCACTGACCATTAAAACAATATTACGATGCGTATTAATACTCACACATAGATACTAGATAGGCTATGTTACCAAATAACATTGTAATTTGCAAATATATAGCTATAAATAAGTAGAAGTAAAAAAGAATCTATTAGCCGTCCTGTCAGGATAAATAATAACATATTATAAGCAAAATTACAATATGAAATGCACTGCAAAAGAAAGAAGTGGTAGCTACAAATGACAAATGCACTTACTTAGAGTTGGTACTATTCCAGAAAACAGTGTGTCTCTCAGCTGAGGCGAACACAGCGCAGATACTCGCTGCAACGTATAAAAGCCACACCAGATCCATTATAGACCTTCTGTGAATCAATCCAAAATAAAGAAAATAACCAGCAACTGGTAAAGTTTCCTCTAAAGCTCTGCGCAGTGGATACAAGCTGCTTTCAAGTTAGTTAATATGCGGTTTGTACTCGGTTCTGCAAATGCAAACAATAAATCAAGAGATCCGCTTCTATTATCTATCTAGTCAGTACTGAATGAAACTTTCTGCGCGTCGCAGTTTGGTTTTGTGGAAACGCCTTCGCGCACGGCAAAACCCACCGCGTCAACAGCCAATCAGAACACAGGCTTCCTTCTTTACAAAGGAGAGGCAGTCGATCGCCCTCTACAGATATTGTAGCTCAGTCTGAGGTTGGGGAATCGATTGTTAACATGTTTTCCGATTAGACTGTGACAAAGTGTTCTTAGAAATTCGACAGCGTTATGGAACATAATATGATATGGAAAAAATAATAATAAACGTTTTGTATCGATTTACCCCCATTCATTCTGACTGGATAAGTGTTAATAGTCTGTAAGGGCTTTTTAACACATAGGGCATACATGCTTTCATCTTCCCAATCAACAAAGTTCGGATAAAAACAAGCCATTAACACTTTCACACATACTCGAAATGCAAGTTAGACTAGTCTTTGGTCAATCCAATTTGGTCTGACTTTATTTGATCTCCTATTCAACTGATATTTAATCCACCGAATAGGCTACAGTTGATTAACCTAGCACATGAAACCTAATTACTGTATTACATATCAATATAGAGGTCATGTTTTATGTTGTTTTATCTTACTCATTTAGGTAAGTATGAATATTTAGACACAGTTTATTAGTTTTCTCAGTGGCTTTGGTGCATTTCTCACAACACATTTACATTTGCACAACAGTTAATGCATTTCTCAAAACAATTAGTCATTTGTGCACATCATAGTAGCAGTTTCTCATTCCTTTCAACTAATTACAAATGCTTTTGGACATGCATCAATTGCTTTCCTACAACTCTCTGCTGTTTGTAACATTATCATGTCGTTATGTCATGTCAGTCAAAATTAACTAAACTTGTGTATGCTGAATAGTCATTCCAAATAAAACTAATAGTCCTCCTTTCATTACTTGAGTCATTACATACAAAAATAAGGGTGTATTTATTCTTTTGCACAATGCTGTGAATAAATTAAAATTGTAAAGAGCATATGAAGTAATAATGTGAAACATACATATTCAGTGTCTTGTACTCAGATACCTCACTAAATGCAGTAATGTCTAACTTTACTGTAGTTTTCAAATGGCTGTGCAAATAGTATATTATGCGGTCTTGAGCATTTTCAGGAAGTGTCAGCAAAATCTGATTTTATTGCATTGGAAAAAATGTAGAGAGTCAACTGTCATAATGAAAACATGACAAAGCCATTTGACTATCTTGTTCATAAGCAATGGTGTCAGGACTTTTCATCTTGATGACACTGACACATGAATACTTGTTTTTGAGGATTATCCACTAGGTTTTGCAGTTTGTACTAATTGTTTTGAAAAAATGCATTAACTGTTGTGCAAATGTAAATAGTGTTGTGAGAAATGCACCAAAGCGACCGAGAAAAACTGTAATAATAACCTGTAATATGTTTTTTTTATTAAACTGAATATGCTATTAGCCTATCTAAAACTTGGGTTAAAACAACCTAGCATTTTTAGTGTATATTTTGCTGTCCACACATATTTAAGAAGTCATTTTGATTTAGTAAAATGTCCAGCGTGCACCTCACATTTTCAGTCTAGTTTCACTATCACACACAAACACTTGTGTTTGTGTATTGCACAATACACACTGTCTGTTGACAGATTCAAGAAGAGCCAGCAGGCGTTTTAGCACTCTTGTCTAAACAGCAGTTACTTCTGCTGAAAACTAATACATAATTCAAGCACCACTCACGAAGCAAATCATGGGGCTCAAATCTCTTCTATCTCCCCTTTTAATAATGAGCTTGATATGCACCATGTGGGTTGGTAAGTATTACAAAGTAACTACTGTAGTTAGATTACTTTTTCCTCACAAAATGTATTACTTTATTTTTTTGCAAGTTAATTACAGTTACTTATACCTTAAATACTGTAAATAAATTCAACAGGTCTGGATTAATCAATCCAGAGAAGCAGAGTAAATATATTTTGCAGAATAATTATATTTTCCACCTAAAAATGTTAATTTTTTTAAGATGATTGAACATATTTAGGTATGTAGAAACAATGGATTGAGTAAGTAAGTGTCATTACTTTGATTAAAAAAAAAACACACATTTATATACAAATGTATGCTAAAAATGTCTTATTTGGATCAAATTTAAAGAGTGAAAATAATTGAATTTCTATTTTCTATGCATTTAGATTTATAGGAATTTTAAACAGTAAAACAATAAAATTACTTATTAAGCAATTTAGTTACTTTTTCAGCCACAGTAATCATACAAGTTATTTAAATACATTTTTAATGATGTAATAATAATTAGTAACCTACCAAACACTGGATATACTCAACCCACATACACTCACCGGCCACTTTATCAGGTACTGCTTGTTAATGCAAATTTCTAATCAGCCAATCACAGGCAGTAACTCAATGCATTTAGGCATGTAGACATGGTCAAGACGATCTGCTGCAGTTCAAACCAAGCATCAGAATGGGAAAGAAAGGTGATTTAAATGACTTTGAACGTGGCATAGTTGTTAGTGCCATACAAGCCAGTCTGAGTATGTCAGAAACTGCTGATCTACTGGGATTTTCACACACAACCATCTCTAGGCTTTACAGAGAATGATCAGAAAAAGAGAGAATATCCAGTGAGCGGCAGTTCTGCGTGTGCAAAATGCCTTGTTGATGCCAGAGGTCAGAGGAGAATGGCCAGACTGGTTCCAGCTGATTACAGACAACAGTTGCTCCAATTCGCATCATGTATGTGCAGCCGACAAACCTGCAGCAACAACGTGATGCTATCATGTCAATATGGACCAAAATGCCTGAGAAATATTCCCAGTACCTTGTTGAATCTATGCCACAAAGGATTAAGGCAGTTCTGAAGGCAAAAAGGAGTCCAAACCAGTACTAGTAAGGTGTATCTAATAAAGTGCCGGTGAGTGTATATACATACAGACATATTTTAGGAAACGCACCATAGTTTGTAATTCTTTTTGAACTAAAGAAAGATCTTTTATTTAACATTAAATAATCTTTTCATTTTGATACTAAGACGTTATTATTGATTTTATTTCAGGTTCTGTTTATGGTGTGTCAGTATGGCAATAGTAAAAACAATAGAGGATTTACATTGCTCTTGTAACCTTACAAGTAAACTCATTAAGTTGTCTTTTGTTAATGTTTACTGCTAAGTCATGTTTTATAACATGCTTTATAAAACTTTGTAACTAACTTAAATTGACATGACACCGTTAGTCTTATTTATTCATGAATTCATTTTCGGCTTAGTCCCTTTATTACAGCTTTCCTCAGTGGCTTTGGTGCATTTCTCACAACACTATTTACATTTGCACAACAGTTAATGCATTCCTCAAAACAATTAGTCATTTGTGCGCATCATAGTAGCAGTTTCTCATTCCTTTCAACAAATTGCAAATGCTTTTGAACATGCATCAATTGCTTTCCTACAACAGTTTGTAACATTATCATTTGCTTATGTCATGTCAGTCAAAATTAACTAAACTTGTGAATGCTGAATAGTCATTCCATATAAAACTACTAGTCCTCATTTCATTATCTGAGTCATTGCATATAAAAATGTTGAACTAGTTGTCAAAATATGTCAAGCAATTTTTATTACATTTTTAAAATCTTTTATTTCCTGAAAATGTTTTCTAAATTGAACAATTTCATGAATGATTTACAGACCTGTGTATGTTGTAGATTCAGTTCCAATATGTCCTGCAATATTGTTTACAGTTGTGCACAGCTCTACCCAAAGTAAGTTTATGTTTGTTGTAAATAAGGCTGTATTTAATCTTTTGCACAATGCTGTGAATAAATTAGAATAGCAAAGAGCATATGCAGTAAAATGTAAAACATACATATTCAGTGTCTTGTACTCAGATACCTCACTAAATGCAGTAATGTCTAACTTTACTGTAGTTTTAAAATGGCTGTGCAAATACAGTTTTTCTCAGTGGCTTTGGTGCATTTCTCACAACACTATTTACATTTGTACAACAGTTAATGCATTTCTCAAAACAATTAGTCATTTGTGCACATCATAGTAGCAGTTTCTCATTCCTTTCAACAAATTGCAAATGCTTTTGGACATGCATCAATTGCTTTCATACAACTCTCTGCTGTTTGTAATATTATCATTTGCTTGTCATGTCAGTCAAAATTAACTAAACGTGTGGATGCTGATTAGCCATTTTCATATAAAACTAATAGTCCTCATTTCATTACTTGAGTCATTACATACAAAAATGTTGAACTAGTTGTCAAAATCTGTCAAGTTCATTTCATTTAAAAACTTTAAATCTTTTTTTTCTGAAAATGTCTTCTAAATTGAATAATTTGATGAATGATTTACAGAGCTGTGTATGTTATAGGTTCAGTTCTAATATGTACTGCAATATTATTTACAGTTGTGCACAGCTCTACCCAAAGGGAGTTTATGTTTGTTGTAAATAAAGCTGTATTTATTTCTTTTGCACAATGCTGTGAATAAATTAGAATTGCAATGAGTATGTGCAGTAATAATGTGAAACATACATATTCAGTGTCTTGTACTCAGATACCTCACTAAATGCAGTGATGTCTAACTTTACTGTAGTTTTCAAATGGCTGTGCAAATAGTATATAGTGCTGTCTTGAGCATTTTCAGAAAGTGTCACCAAAATCTGATTTTTATGCATTGGTCCTAATGAAAACATGACAAAGCCATTTGACTGTCTTGGTCATAAACAATGGCGTCAGGACTTTTCATTTTGATGATACTGACATTTTCATTGACATCAATACTTGCTTTTGAGGAATGAGCTATCTATTTTGAGCAAGTGATACGCTTTTGCAGGTTATCCACTAGGTTTTGCAGTTTGTACTAATTGTTTTGAGAAATGCATTAACTGTTGTGTAAATGTAAATAGTGTTGTGAGAAATGCACCAAAGCAACTGAGAAAAACTGTAGTAGCTATATAGTGCTGTCTTGAGCATTTTCAGGAAGTGTCACCAAAGTCTGACTTTTTTGCTTTGGAAAAAATGTACAGATTAAACCGTCATAATAAAAACATGACAAAGCCATTTGAATATCTTGCTCATGAACAATGGTGGCAGGACTTTTCATTTTGATGACACTGACAATTTTATTGACATGAATACTTGCTTTTGAGGAATGAGCTATCCATTTTAAGCAAGTGACACGCTTTTGCAGGTTATCCACTAGGTTTTGCAGTTTGTACTAATTGTTTTGAGAAATGCATTAACTGAAAAATGCACCAAAGCCACTGAGAAAAACTGTAATCTGGGGTCGCCACAGCGGAATGAACTGCCAACTTATTCAGCATATGTTTTACGCAGCGGATACCCCTCCAGCTGCAACCCATCACAGAGAAAGAGCCTTATTTATGTCATAACAAAAAAAAAACCTTACAATCAAACAATTTTTTCAGAATACATGTTTTGCAATATCTGACAGAATTTTCCTTTTGGGGTGAAATAACCCTTTAAAGTGATAGTTCACCCAAAAATGAAAATGTAGTCACTATTTACACACTCTCAAATGGCTTTTGATTTTCTTTATTCTTTTAAACAATAAATAAGTTATTTTGAAGAAAGCTGAAAGCATGTAGCCATTGACTCCCATAGTAAAAAAACAAATGTTAGTCAATGGTTCAGCATTCTTCAAAATATCTTCTTTTGTGTTTGGAACAAGTGTATGAAAAACAAAATCAAGTTTTGGGTTAAATATCACTTTAAATATTAATTCTTGACTTCTGAGTTCATGACACAATGAAAAATTCCCACTTCCATAGATTTCAATTTGTGTATTACATAAACACTCGCTATTTTGAAACAGTTGTATGAGACATATCCTTCACTGGATGTTGTTGTTCTTATTTCTTCTAGCTCAATCCTGTTTGCTGCTGAAAGGGAGGCACGTGATCTCTGCAACAGCTGTGTGTCTTATCAGGTAAACCAGACAGGACAGGTATACGGTAACAACTACAATACATCTTCATCAAAACCGACCACTTCCTTATGACTGTTTGTCATTGCGCAACATCAAGCTAATGAATCAGGCTCCTGACGTCAACCTTATAATTAGTCAGTGTTGTTCTTGCAAAATGAACAAGCTCTGGGACTTTCTGTATGGTTATTACTTCTTAATATACAAGTTTATTCAACACATTTGACCCAATATTTGTAGTCTTGAATGCGCTTTTCCAGAGGAACACTCATTTGTGAGAGGTTTGTCCTGCTTTTTGTCCCGCGAAGCATTCCAGATCTGTCATTTGTGAGGTTAGAATGCTGGCTATATAGGAAGTTCACTAGGTTTTGGGACAGAGCCATTGTAAGCTTGCTGTAACGTGTTTATTTCTTGGGTCTTGTCCTGGTCTTGGCATCATAAAGTTGAACATGGCTGAAAATGTTATGAGGAACTGATCTGCCTTTCCTCCTTCTCTCTTCAGACAGATATGAGCACAGAGGACTGAAACAATACTGTGGCAGGCGTACACACAGTGACATTGGAAACTGGTGCAGGTGGCACAAACGTTTTAATATGATCACATTACAGTGTAAATTTCATATTTATGTTGTTACATAAAAAGAAAGTGAATAGAGAACACTTTACATACACTCTGTGTGCCTGTAGAAGTAATAAAGGCAAAACTTATAATAGTTCACCAAAAAATTGTCACCGCCCAACAAGATAAACAACCTCATAAGACGTTAAAAGGGTCACGAAACACCAAAACACATTTTTTGAGCTGTTGACAGTCATATATGTGTTCCACGCTGTTATAAACACTATTAGGACACATAAATTGCACTAAAAAGTGAAAATTGATTGTTTTTGCGTTATTTTGAGCAAATTCGTTCTCTCGGTTTGAAACATATTTTTGAAGCTGCGTCATGGCGATTAGATACTCGTGTGTAATACAGCATGGAGACTGGATGTCTGTACCAGCAACTGCAACGTGTCATCTCTGAGTGTGCGGCATCAATTCATGAGAAAGACTTGGTTCACACCAATTAGCGCGCGCTCTATTGTGTATGCGGTGCAACTTCATTACAGTTTTTCTCAGTCACTTTGGTGCATTTCTCACAACACTATTTACATTTGCACTACAGTTAATGCATTTTCCAAAACAATTAGTACAAACTGCAAAACTTAGTGGATAACCTGCAAAATTGTGTCACTTGCTCAAAATGGAGAGCTCATTCTTTAAAAGCAAGTATTCATGTCAATGAAAGTGTCAGTGTCATCAAAATGAAAAGTCCTGACACCATTGTTTATGAACAAGATAGTCAAATGGCTTTGTCAGGTTTTCATTATGACAGTTGACTCTCTACATTTTGTCCAATGTGACAAAAGTAGTGACAGGTCCTGAAAATGCTCAAGACAGTACTATATACTATTTGCACAGCCATTTGAAAACTACAGTAAAGTTAGACATTACTGCATTTAGTGAGGTATCTGAGTACAAGACACTGAATATGTATGTTTCACATTATTACTTCATATGCTCTTTACAATTCTAATTTATTCACAGCATTGTGCAAAAGAATAAATACACCCTTATTTACAACAAACATAAACGTTCTTTGGGTAGAGCTGTGCACAACTGTAAACAATATTGCAGTACATATTGGAACTGAACCAACATACATACATCTGTAAATCATTCATTAAATTGTTCAATTTAGAAAACATTTTTAGAAAAAAATGTTTTCTAAATTAAACAATTTGATGATTTTTTTTTTTATTAAATAAAATGAGCTTGGCAGATTTTGACAACTAGTTCAACATTTTTGCATGTAATGACTCGAGTAATGAAAGGAGGACTATTGGTTTTATATGGAATGACTATTCAGCATACACAAGTTTAGTTAATTTTGACTGACATGACTTAAGAAAATGATAATGTTACAAACAGCAGAGTTGTAGGAAAGCAATTGATGCATGTCCAAAAGCATTTGCAAGTTGTTGGAAGAAATGTGAAACTGCTACTATGATGTGCACAAATGACTAATTGTTTTGAGAAATGCATTAACTGTTGTGCAAATGTAAATAGTGTAGTGAGAAATGCACCAAAGCGACTGAGAAAAACTGTAATACAGTTTTTTTACAATCGCTATGACAGTTTTTTCAATACATTTAACAAGTATCCTAAACTCTTAACGCACCAACACACCTAAAACACACATATGACAAAATGATTAATTTCATGCTTAAAATCTCACATTGTAAACTAAACCCCAAAACTGATGTTCAAAATACAATAATAAACTAACACAATACACTGTCTAACAAAACACTGCAACCATGTTTCAAAATCAAACAATTATTCAAAACACTAACACATGTTCTCTTCCAATAGAAACATTTAGTCAATCATAACACACTGACAAAAATACACTATCATCAGCTGAAATGACAGAAACTGCATAATTTAATGTGTCAGGACTGCCCTTATATTATAGCCTCTTTACATTTTTGTTTTGTTGGGTTTAGTAAATGCATGCAGTTTGTTTCTTTTGCTGCAGAAATTCAATATAAAAAAACGAAAGACCATCTCAGAGTAGCTTTATAAAATGTACAGCTTATGTAAAAAAAAAAAGAAAAAACTAAGTAATCTGCATCTGGCCACATGTTCTCATCCACATCACACCTGATATCTTCTCTAGGCATGGGAAAATTCTCTTGTTGTTCCTTTTTCCACACAAGATCAGACCAAAGAGTCCTCTTTTAGAACATTTGATCATGTGATTGGAAATTGGTGAGTGTGGTTCCTAGATGGGAATCTACTGTGATTTATGTATTTACATCACTGCAATAAGCTGTTTCTCATTTTTAATGGAATAAAATACAGTGAATATAAATGTGCTTCAATTCACAATATGAACAGCTGTTCACTTTGATTTTAGCCTATATAAGTTCTGTTTAGAACAAGACGTTATCTGTTCTGACATACTGTGTGAAAGCATTGGTAAATTTGACTGTAAAATTACATTGTTTTGGTCTTGGTTGAGCTTGTGTGTAAAAGAAGATTAAGCATTTGAGAACTACTGCTTTAAGGCAAGTCACACTGTAAAAAGCGATTAGTTATTTTAAACAAAAAGAGTAAGTAAAAAGTCAGTAAACCCATTAACTTAACTTTTACAATTATGCACAGTTTGTTTACTTATTAATTATAAGGCAACGGGTTTACTCTCTTTTTTTAAGTACAGTCAACTAATCACTTTTTACAGAAGACAGACAGACAGACAGTTAGATAGATTGATAGATAGATGCGAGGATCAGCTGAAATGTTACCTGAATCCACTCCTTTATCATTCTAATCATCCACCCGCCACCCACCACCCACTCGCACATATTATTTTATCTGATATATATATCAGCACTCGACCCGCACCCAATCAACACTTTAATAATTTGAATTCTTTATTTTAAGCATGATGATCGTCACCGTGGTTCGTTCGTTATTAACAGCAGATTCAGCTTTTACATATAGACTACAGAAAAAAGATAATAAAAACGGTGTCACTTCAGCCTAAAGAGCAGCTATGTTGTGTTTACTTTTTCTTTGCACTGTGCAAAAACAGAGTAGAATCTACTGTGCCTGTATTCGGGCGATTCCGCCTCACCTCCAAAACACGGCCAGCTGCACGGAATGAGCGTTCGCTCGCACCGCTTGTTGCAGGAATGCACAAGCTTCTCCTTGCAAGGCGCTGCAGTCGTGCAAATAAGTGATCTTGTTTCTCCCAGAACGATAGCAGATTTTGCTCTGATGACTCCTCTAACTAAAAGTTTGCAAAGTACTCTTGCACTTCATCCATTATTTTGTGTACCTTTGTTTCTGAGAGTGTACACTCAAACATGACATTTGCTGCTTGTTTAAACTACTTATATAAATTGAGCTGAAACAACACAATTTGTGGGGGGACAACTTAATTGTTTTATGTTCAATCAGCTTAAATTTTGAAAAAACTATTAAGGTAACCCAATTCCTTTAGAAATCTGTTGCGTGGAACCCAGCATTTTTTACAGTGAAGAGTGTACATATTCCATAATCTTTGGTTCTAAAGAGACTGAAACCCTCCATCCAGGTGAAGGCCAAAGGGATGGAGGCCTTTTCAAACATGACATGAGAAGCTGGTCACCCCAAATCTGAGATTTCTAGAACATTTGTAGAATCCGCTTGTTAAGTGGTGACATGAGGTTGACGTATGTAATACTGTTTCCGGGTCCAAGTCGCCACTCATTTGAATTGACAAATATAAGTTTATGATCGCTTTTTATGCATATCACACATTAAAGTGAATTTTATATAAAGTTATAGTGTACACAACAATCACTTGGCTTGCTGCATCACAAATACCAAAATTTTAACAATTTATAAAAAATTAATCACTTTCTGGCCATCAGATATTAGGCATGGACACATATAATGGGATCGTGATTTTCGAAAGTATTACATCGCTTTGTTAAACGTTTATTTTTAGCTTTTGATGAGTCTCCTCATTCGGTTTCATTGAGCACTTGGACCCGGAAGCCCCTTCACGTGACGTCACACTTAACAAGCGGAAATTACAATGTCAAACTCATTCATCTCCCCTAAAATGACTGATCCTCTCTGAAAGACAAATGCACAAGAGGACAGGACAATGTGAAGAATCTTAATAGACAATCAGTTCAACGCAGTTAGAATTGTTCAGCAGTGGTCTCTAGGCATGCAGTGCCTTTTTGGACAATGAAGTTACATTACTATTCTGAAAACCTGAACTGTACATCTTGAGTGGCCTGGGGGTGCGTAAATAACCAATACATTTTCATTTTTTGGGTGAGCTGTTCCTTTAATTTTCTGACATATGTAAAGGTAATACACACTAAGGCAAAAAAAAAAATCCCCAACTTTTTTGTATTCCAAGGTCTTGTTTCCTAGTAACAGATTTCTGGACTATAAAAGGTATTCAGAGGAGAGGAGAATCAGTGTCAATAGTGACCTTTAGCCCTGGGCGAACTTTAATATATGAATGGAAAACTTTTATAAGTTGCCACAATGTGCTGTATCTTTTCCCAAGATGACAAAGTTACGTGTGTACACTTGTATAAAAGTTTCTTGGACCAAATCTGACACAAAATCTACATGTCCCCCTCTAAGAATAAGGAAGCATCTTTTCTCTCCTCTATACAAAAAGTGTAAGAGCTCACTGATGCTTGATCAAGCTGCAGAAAAAATAAAAGCACAAATAGATACGCTTTGCCCACATTAAACTGACCACCAATGAGCTTCTAAACAGCTTCTCCTGGTATAGTGTCTTTTTATGGCTTATGCATAAGAGTATTAGTTTAGATGGCCAGCTGTAAACCGCAAATATCCGGAGTGAGGAGCATTGGTTGGACAGCATAGAATTAAATCCAGGAATGGATCCTACCGAGGTTTATTTAAACCTTGCCCACAGGTGAACTTCTTTGGAATGATCTTTGACTTTAATCCTCTACAATACAAACACTGCATGCTTAAAGAGACAGTTCACTCATTCTTTTTTCCTTTTCAGAGAGACACATTTTTTGAAGAATGCTTTTGTCCCAGTTTTATGCAAAAGTTTGGCCACCCCTGATAATTTCAACCCAGGCTCATTCTGAAAACGTACCTCTATATACATTTCTGGAGACCATCAAATACATCCCAGGAGGTACGTTTTTTTTGTGTGCAGTTTTTGTTTTCACAAATCCACGAAAGACCACTGTGTACGGTTTTTGAGATCTCAAATTTCTCTTGCGAGTGACTGCTGTTCTCTCGTAAATCCACCAGAGGCCGCTGTCGACTGACTGAATGACTGACTGACTAACCGATCGACTGACCCACCCTTCCCCTTCTTAAAACACTGTTGCTTCATTTTGATTCTGTATGACCTCATTTATTCATTCATTTTCTTTTCAGCTTAGTCCCTTTATTAATCTGGGGTGACCAAAGTGGAATGAACCGCCAACTTATCCAGCATATGTTTTACGCAGCGGATGCCCTTCCAGCTGCAACCCATCACTGGGAAACATTCATACACACTCACTCGCACTTGGTCAATTAGGTTTACCCAATTCCCCTATACCACATGTCTTTAGATTGTGAGGGAAACCGGAGCACCCAGAGGAAACCCACGCAAACACAGGGAGAACATGCAAACTCCCCACAGAAACGCCAACTGACCCAGCCGAGGCTCGAACCAGCTCTTGCTTTGAGGCAATCGTGCTACCCACTGCGCCACCGTGCAGCCTGTATGACATTATATCATGCACAATCCCAGCATCACTTGACCCAATGACTTGTGTACTCGTGAACAAATGCGGACAAATGGATGGACGGATGGATATATAGATAAATGGATGGATGGAGAGATAGATAGATGTACAGATAGATGGATGGATGGATGGACAGATAGATGGATGAACGATATATGGATAGATGGATTGATGGATAAATACATGGATGGTGGAGGACTTTAAATTTGATTGACAATTGACTAGTAAATTAAATTACATTTGTTTTCTGCCTTACTTTCGTTACATGTTTTCTTTGCTAGGCTCTTTCAATTTTCAAATAAAGCTTTAAAGCTGAAATACCTTTGGGCCAGCCTTCATCTGAGTGTGCCAGTGGCCCTTATGTAGTCTCGCCACCAGCACATGCACACCTGAAGGGATCAAATTCACCACATCAACCTTCTTTATGGATTTTTCCGGAGGATGTGATCAGACATAATCCTGTCAATCAAACTGTGTACCTACTGTAGGAATCAATAAATGATCTGCTACACAATATCATACTTTGAATGATGCCACGTTCAGTGTTTATACATTAATGGATTAATGAGATGGATGGGTGGATGGATTTATGGACAAGAACGATGGATGGATGGATTGATTTTTGGACCAGAGTGATGGATGGATGGATGGATGGATGGATGGATAGATGGATTTATAGACCAGAGCAATAGATAGATAGATAGATAGATAGA
>CAIGQZ010000253.1:2957695-2974433 GCA_903798205.1 Danio tinwini
ATCTATCTATCTATCTATCTATCTATCTATCTATCTATCTATCTATCCATCCATCCATCCATCCATCCATCCATCGCTCAGGTCCATCCATCCATCGCTTTGGTCCATCCATCCATCGCTCTGGTGCATCCATCACTCTGGTCCATCCATTCATCCATGCATCCATCCATCGATTTCTCTGGTCCATCCGTCCATCCATCCATCCATCTATCCATCTATCTCTCTGACCCAGCCATTGATCCATCCATCCATTTCTCTGGTCCATCCATCCATCCATTTATCTGGTCCATCCATCTATCCATTTCTGTCTGATCAGATCATTTGAATCGGTGATTCATTTACTGGAGATTCATTCCCAATTGTATAATTTGGATCAGTGAGTTATTAACTGCATACTCTCTGACTGAAACATTTGATCAGTGAGTCAATTACTGGTGACTCACTGTAAACGGGTGTCCGAATTAGTGAGTCATTTACTTTAGACTCTCTCTGACTGATCCTTTTAAATCAGTGAGTCTTTTACTGGAGATTCATTCTAATTGGATCATTTGAATCAGTGGGTTGTTAACTGCAGACTCTCTGACCGAAACATTTAATCAGTGAGTCATTTACTGGTGACTCACTGTAAACGGTTGTTCAAATTAGTGACTCACCTATTTTACATTCTCTTTTACAGATCCTTTTGAATCAGTGAGTCATTTACTGGAGATTCTCTCTGAATGGATAAATTGAAATGTGAGTATTTATTGGAGACTCTCTGACTGGATCATTTGAATTAATGAGTTGTTAACCAGAACAGATGTGATTGAATCAGTCTAAAGCCATGGTCACACTACATTTTTCAGCCCATAGACTTCCATTCATACGCACGCGAATGTGGCAGACCGGAAAGGCAAGCTTATGCGATAAGTTCTGCAGTTCGATTTTGCAAAGTTCAAGCTTGGTGAACTCTGACCTGTGAAATCGCATAACATAACTGCTTAAGACAAATCAAAGATATTTAAAATATTAAAATCTAAAATAAGAAATTCAAAAATTTGGACCAATCGCTAGATTTAAAAAAAATGTCTAATCATCTTGTTTAATCCTGCCCTTTTTCACAGCACCGTACAACAGAATTTCACAACTTAATTGTTTAGTTTAATCATAAATCAATATACATTATCTTGTCTCTAAGCATGATTTTCTCCCCTCAAAATAACTTTTACTTCACATCATTAGGAAAGGCAACGGAGTAAAGAGTACAAATTAAATACAGTAATAGTATACTATGAATATACTTTACGTTACTGTCCACCACTGGTTATATTCAAGCGGCAACCTCCCGTTCTCTCTTGGGAAGCCAAAACAAAAGTAACTAAAACTGCAATTCATCGACTTGCCTTGGGGGGCTGGCTCCAGGAAATCCAGATGATTTCTGACTGCATTGGTAAATTGGCCAATTTTACAGCTGATAAAAACACGTTTACAGCCTGGTACAAAAGATGGTTTTGCTGCATATAGCTTTGGGGTGGATTTTTTTTATAACTTGTCCATTTTGTTTTTATTAAGGTATATTAAGTCTGCATAATTAAGGGCGTGGCCACTTGAGTGACAGCTAGCTCTCGCTGCTCACTGTCTCGTCACCTCAGCTGATTCCGGCTAGTTAGCCGCTGAGCTCGGCATGCACATAGTATTTTTGTTTTGGTTAATGCTCCTTTACACAGTCATTTGCCTTTTGGAATTATTTCCTGCAATTATCAGATACTATAGCATGCTGTGTGCACTTAATTGGGCTTACAAAACATTCACGTGGCCTCCTTTTTCCAGGTGAGTGACATTATATACTTATATACCATCTCTATAAATGTATTTATTTTATTTAAGATCATTTATCATTTATATTTTTTTTCTTTAGACCTATAAAACACTCCAGAATCTGACAGATTGATTAGCTGTAGGCTCTAGAACAGCCATCTGAAACGTTGTCATACAGTGTTATGCCTGGATTTTATAAATAGCCTTGCATTTACTAACACATACTATATTTGAAGTGTTTTCCTCCTGTAGAACAACATCATAAGAACAATGTTTAGTGGCTCAATGTATTACAACAGTATTTTTAAAATTCGAAACACTTTATTGATATAGTGTACAACCAAGCACATGTGGTCAGAACACAAACGAGTCGCAGGTAATGAAGTAGTATGCGTTCTCCCAAAGAAAAGTCTGTTTTAAGCCAGATCTAAGCAAAATGCCAGCATGCCTTTAAAGCTCCGCTCACTCTCCGCCTCTTTGCCCTTGTTTGGTATCTTACAGTCGGTGCGATGACGCACAAACTAAATGGCGACTGTGGGCCACGCCTACTTGTAGCTTCTTTTGCAGTGTTCAGAAACCTATGGGTGACATCACAGATACTACGTTCATATATTTTACAGTATAAGGTTATATTGCTTTTTTTAGCCTTAAATAAAAAACTAAAATCTCCTCTGGTAATATATCAGGGCCTGGATAGCATTGGAATCATGTTGTATAAACATTGCTTATTTCAAGCATAACAGCATGGATGAAAATGATCTCAAATTAAATATTGGAAAAACATTTAAACTTAAAGGAGATGCAAACAAACATGTTTTGACTTTAAATGGTATAAACAGCGCAAATGTAATATCTGATGTGCAAATAAATGTGAACACAATAGATGCGGACACACACACACACACACACACTTTGGCCAAGTATGTCCTCATCTGATTTCAGCGAACACAAGAATACGTGTGTGAGTTTGTCCTCTCAGACGAGACCACAGTCTTGCAGAGTTTCCAAGCTCAGCGTCTCCAGAGTGTCAGCACGGTCAAACCTCTCTCTCTTTCTCTCTCCATATCCATCTCTCTACACCATGTCTTTTTCATTTTTCTGTCTGTTTTTTTGGCTCTGTCTATTTCAAATCTGTCTTTTCCCTCTTTATAATTTATTCCAGCTCTGCTGTTTCTATACTGATTAGCCAACGACCATATTAAATCATAAATGGAGGGGAAGATTATTGGTTTAAATTCAGAAAAATCCTTTTTTAGTCTATATTCTAAAGGTTTAAGTTCAGATTGTGGTGAATTACGATCTGTGTCACGAATATGTTTTTATTGCTACACTCTCAGAAATAAAGGTACAAGAGCTGTTACTGGGGTGGTACCTTTTCAAAAGGTACATATTTGTACTTACAGGGTATATATTGGTACCTCAAAGGTATATATTAGTACCTGAAAATTTTAAAAGGTACTCTTTTGTACTTCTTAGGTACTAATATGTACCCTTGAGGTATTAACAAGCATTAACCTTTAAGCAGAAATATGTACCTTTCAAAAAGGTACCACCACAGTGACAGCTCTGTTCCTTTATTTCTGAGAGTGGTACAATTCTAAATTCTAGTATTTGGGTAAGTGATGTAATGCTATTATATTTTGTCTGCAATTAATAAAATGTATGTATTAAATTGCTAAATAAAAATGGTCTTGATATAAATTGATTATACGTTATGCTAATTCTGCAACAATCATCTAAATAAAACATAATATTCAGAATTTGAAGATTTTATTTTTAATTAATAAATATTTTCTCATTAATAAATAAATTATGTAATTTATTTATTAGATAAATAATGTGTGTGAGAGATCTGCAGAGTGGATGTCAACATCAACAGCCTGAGGTATCAAGACATTTGTGCTGCCCATTACATTACAAACCACAGGAGAGGGCAAACTCTTCAAAAGGATAGCGCTCCTTCTCATAATTCAGCCTTCACATCAAAGTTTCTGCAAGCAAATAAGGTCAAGGTGCTCCAGGATTGGCCAGCCCAGTCACCAGACTTGAACATTATTGAGCATATCTGGGGTAAGATGAAGTAAGGAGGAGGCATTGAAGATGAATCCAAAGTTGAACTCTGGGAGTCTTTTTTGCCATTCCTGATGACTTTATTAGGTTATTTGAGTCATTGCAGAGATGTATGGATGCAGTCCTCTACACAGTATTAATTCTTTATCCACTGCACCATGACTTTATATTCTTTACTGGACATTATTTCTGTTAAGTTACAAGACTTTTGTCTGAGCAAAGTCAGACCTTACTGTCCTAATTAAATAATTAAAAATCAAGGCATGATCATATTTTACTTTGGTAAAATAAGCATAATCTAGATGCCTTTACCTTTCAAATAAGCCATTTCTGATACTACATGGTCAACTAGAATGCTGGGTTCCATACAACCAATTTGTGTTGGGACAACATGACGAAATTAAGTTAACATTAGTTTTTCTAAATTTAAGTGAATCGAACACAAAACAATTAAGTTATCACAAAAAACCTCAAGAATTGTGTTGTTTCAGCTCATTTTAAGTAGTTTGAACATACAGCAAATGTAATTTTTGAGTTTACACTCTTATATTTTTTAAATATTTGAAAAAGTAGTTTCCAGCTATTGTACCATAATTTACAAAACCACAGATACATTATATATTTAATAACAAGGGACTTATTAACCTGAACAGTTTCAACATTACATTTTTAAAGCATTTTCAACATCATACATCATTTTTAGTGTACAAACTGTAGCTGCAAATGGTATCAAAAACATACTATTTTAACTACATAAAACAACATTTTAGACCATGTTTTCATTATCTTCATTAAATGTCTTTACCATCGATTCATATCTGGTTCATGTCTGATTACACTTCATCTACATGTCTGCCCTGTCACACCGTGTCACTCATTTACAGTGTAGACTCTGGCAGATGTTTCTTGAATTATGAACCCTTCTAAAAAAAAAATGCTGCCTATTATAAAGGCAAAACTAACACAGGGGGAGTTTTGCCAGCTCGTCATTGAACTGAGATGATGCTCTCTCCATTTCCACAAGCCATTAACCACATACCATTTTCAAACCACATCAAACTTTATTGATATTACAGAGAATCCTCGACAAAAAAAAAAAAAAGATGACCTGGCTAAATGCACTTTATGGGCTGGACAGGGTTGAGTGGAAACCCAGGAAGCAATTGATTGCCAACACTTTGTTTAGGGGCAGTGGTTGATGTTTTTCCAGATTCACTATGACTCGGTCCAGTGCAGTTTTACAGGCATTTCCACAGCACTGACCTCATAGTGGGGCACACAGACAGGGCAGAAAGGAGTGCGAGGCACTCAACCGCAAAACCACAGCCATCAAGTGCTATCAGAACACCGAGGGCAACATCAGGTCAATCTCCTCTGCCCCATCATCTGCTTAAATCTGCTGAAATGTGAAAAGTGCTTCTATTATGATGTTTTCAAAGTTGCTAAATTTGTTTTTGGAGGTCAACATTAGGTTTACCTCCGTCCCAAATCGAATGGTTTTATAATATAGCTACATTTCTTTCAGGGTTCATACAACAATGATGCCCCTTTGAGTTTTTGGAAAGTGTCAGGCATTAAAAGACAATGCTGTCTAAATGGTCCCTGTTCATACAGATTGGTGAAAACAACAGCAAAAAAAATCTCTATTTTTCATACCAAGCCAGTCTGTTTGACTTATGGGTTGGTACAGTTCACCTTTATCAGGCTTACGTTTCCACTGCCAAAAGGGTACTATGGTTGTTCATTACTAACCTTTCTATGAACAAGATGTGATTATAACTGCAGGTCAGTGATAGCTTACTGTAACTACATAACTACAATGCAAAGTAGCCTACTGTATTGTCTGCAATTATATAAAATAAATAAATAAATAAATGCAACATATATGAACACATACAGACACATTATCAATTACAGAAAAACTACACACAGCAAACATTTAGTCCTTATTCCGGTTCAAAAACAATGCGCAACATAGCCCACAGTCAGTGCAAACCTCTCATCTGTATTTTTAATCTCCACCAGTACATGTAAACTCTGTTAGTTTTGTACGCTGTAAAAAAATTAGCACAAGTTCATTATTTCCAATGCTTTAGCGCATATTGGGAGCAAAGTGCAAGCAACATGCATGTGGTTTTCCAAGTGCACCCATCAAAATATTTGTGCACCACGAGTCACGTGACAAGAACTGGCCGATCAGCTTTATACTTTGAAATATGCACATTTCACTAGACTAATCATCTCAGACAAACACAGAACAATCAAACA
This sequence comes from Danio tinwini, assembly GCA_903798205.1. Lineage (NCBI taxonomy): Eukaryota > Metazoa > Chordata > Actinopteri > Cypriniformes > Danionidae > Danio > Danio tinwini. Next base: position 2,963,831 of record CAIGQZ010000253.1, read on the forward strand.
TTGCAGTGCTTTTTATTTTCTCCATAAATAAAACGTGTATCAGAGCTGCAGCAGTGTTTTATTAGTTTGTCATACTCTGAGAAAACAGTAGATGGTTGTGATATTTGAACGTGATATGTCCCTAATACTGTCCCTAATGGCCCCTAATACTGTGTGCACGACATCACAGTTTATCCCTATTGCTGGAGTCACACCAAATGCTAAATTAAGTATTTGCGTGAGTAGATTACAAAGTCAATGGAAATAGGCAAATAGAGGTGAATTTCAGCCGGGTGATGTAAATGGCACTGAATACATGATGCATTTGGCTCAATCACACATACTTCCCTGTCCACTTCTATGTAAGTTTTAATTTGAGCAGCACAAGGTACAAAAACATCCTGTGAGTAATTCAGAGAGAGTGACGCAATCCACATGCTCTCTTTATGTTTACTGTGAACCCAGCTTAGGACAAATTCTCCATTTCTGCTTGATTATTGTCATTTAATGCCTTGGGCTACTTATCAAGTACACTGTAAAAAAAAACATTCGTAATTTTATTGTTTATTCCGGCAGCTGGGTGTTTCTAAATTATAGAAATTTACTGTAAAATAACAGAGGTTGATTTATAGAAATTTACTAGAATTACTATTACTATTTCTGTAATGTAATGTTCGTTATTTTACACTAAATTTCTGTAATTTAACTGCTGTTAAATAAAAATAAATCGTAAAATTATGGATTTTTTTTTTACAGTGTATTACTTTATAACACTTTAATCCAGCAAAAACATACTATACAGTTTTAGGTAAATGGCTTTTCTAAAAACTAATTTCTTTTGTCTTCACCATTATGATAGTACATATTATTTTACTAGTTATTTTGCAAGAGGCTAGGATTTAGCTTAAAGTGCAATTTAAATGGCTAACAAGGTTAACTAGATTACCTAGGCAAGTAAGGTTAATTAGGCAAGTCATTGGACAGCAGTGGTTTTCTCTGTAACCAATAAAAAAATGTAAGGAGGCTTATAAAAAGGGGGCTAAAAATTCAGACAAGGTGAAAAACATCCTGTGAGTAATTCAGAGAGAGTAACATGCTCCACACATTCATTCATTAATTTTCGGCTTAGTCCCTTTATTAATCTGGGGTCACCACAGTGGAATAAATCGCCCACTTATCCAGCATTTGTTTAACGCAGCAGATGCCCTTCCAGCTGCAACCCACCTACAGACAATTTAGCCTACCCAATTCACCTGTACTGCATGTCTTTGGACTGTGGGGGAAACCGGAGCACCCGGAGGAAACCCAAACGAACACAGGGAGAACATGCAAACTCCACACAGAAATGCCAACTGACCCAGCTGAGGCTCAAACCAGCGACCTTCTTGCTGTGAGGCGACAGCACTACCTACTGCGCCACTGTGTCGCCACTGTGAACCCAGCTTTAGAAAAAAATTCTCCATTTCTGCTTTATTACTTTCATTTATTGCTTTGGGCTACTGATTCAGTATTATTTTATAATACCGACTGCCTGATCAATGCAAGTTGTTTCTGAGTTCTGCTTTTAACTGTGACCAGTGGATTGGAAAAGCTAGGTAACTTGATTATAAATCAAATCAGTAGCCTAATAAATCAACTACACTGTAAAAAAAAAATCTGTAATTTTTTAGCTAGCTAGACTGCCAGACATTTTTTTTAAATAACGGCTGTTAAACTACAGAAATTTACTGTGAAATAACAGAGGTTAAATTACAGAAATTTAACAGGAATTTCTGTAATTTAATGTCCGTTATTTTACAGTAAATTCCGTAATTTAAAAGCCGTTATTTTATGGGGGTTTTTTTCGGCACCCCAGCTGCCAGAAATAAACTGTAAAATCACAGATTTTTTTACAGTGTATTTATTGTTATTTGCAACACAATTCACCTAATAAGGCAGAAATTTAATGTCTTTAGAAAAAAACACCCTATTTGAACATGCAGCAACAAAAAAGGTGCATGTTCATATGATCGATTTCTGTGTGGGAGGTTAGAAATGTGTGTTGCCTTTTTATGTTTTTCTCGCAAAGCATTTTCTGGGTCCATTTGGGAAAATGACATTTATTTAAAAATACCTTAGACGTCAGGCAGTCTTTTCATTTCAATTAAGTGACTTCTCATCCTTTAGTCCAGTATTTCTCAACCACGTTCCAAGAGGCCCACCAACACTGCATGTTTCGGATGTCTCCTTTGTCTGTCTCACCCATAACAGCTCTTTCAGTCATTGCTAATGAGCTGACGATCTGAATCAGGTGTGTTTGGTTAAGGAGACATGTGCTGTGTCCCAATTCACATGCTTATAGTATGTCATAAAAGTATGTACTTTGTTGTGAAGGAGAAGTATATACTTTTGAGTGTGTAACAAAAGAGTATGCAAGCTTCAGGACATACTACTTACTCATTAACAGTTATGTTGTTTAGTTACGTCCCCTTTTAATCATCTCAACACATCATCCACATTTCTTTCATAATAAATTTCTTTCCTTATCGGAGAAGCTGCAGCAGGATAATCTGCCATTTGCGAGTCTTTCATGCAGAGAAATCTCCTCAGGTTTTTTGATAATTATGCATTCAGACGTTAATCTCCAATTAATCTTGATATAAGTTCACATTGTTGTTGCAGATGAAACACAGCACAGTAAAGGCTATTTAAATATATTTTCGAGTTTGCTAGATATTAATCAATAGTAATTCAAACTACTTTACCAAAGCCTCTCTACTTGATAGTTGGTCTCACGTGTCCGCCATGTTTGTAGTTTATTTTTTACTCGACTTTGTAGTTCTAATCAAATTCACATTCAACACGCAATGTATTGTGGACAATATTAGCGGTAAAGTATGGACGGTTATGCACTTGGAAGTAAACGCGGTTTTATACTTCTGCGTCAAGCGCATGCATATGCTACGGTGCAGCCTATGCGTGGACGCATAGCCCCTCGCCGTAACCGTCGGCCATGTTGACGCGCACCTTTTAAAAAATGTAACGCGTACGCATAGCACAATCTCTGTGATTAGTCGGCTTGGTAGCGCTGACGAGTGTGGGAGGAGGTGAGAGCCGCGCGCCCGATGCAGTGAGTGTTTACAAGTGTGGAGTCCCGTGAAGGAGCTCCGGATGGAGATTGTTGTTTTGTGTTTACCTTATGATTAAAGTTGATGAAGTTAGTTATGATTGAAGTTAATGAGCGAATTTGAGCCACTTGTACATTAAGTAAGTATTCAGCAAAAACAGAACACCAGCGAAGAAACTTGACACAGAGAAACATAAACACCTACTGCCAGCTCTAGAAAAAACAGAAACAGCGCGAAGAAGTATAAATGCACAGCTACGCGCGAGGCATACGCCGTGGGTTACGGCGATCACTTGACACAGAAGTATAAACCAGAACTCCTTTCTGACACTTTCATTTTTTTCTTTTGGAAGGCAGTCTCTAATCATACACTTCGATCTTTGCCAAGCATTTACATTCACAAACAGTTGCATTACTCAATACATAAAAGGTAACATCTGAAAAAAGTTGCCAACATTTTGCCCACACATACTCATTTTTGTATATGTGCCATATTAGAGCTATAAGTTAAAGTTATGTAATGACACAAGGGAAAGTTCATTCATTCATTCATTTTCCTTCGACTTAGTCCCTTGTTTATCAAGGCTTTCCACAGCAGGATAAACCTTCAACTATTCCAGCATATTGTAACGGTTAAGTGACACTAACAACAGGGGTGACAACAGACCCAAATGCAGATTTATTGAGATAGAGATGGTCAGGCAAGCAATGATCAACACAGGAGCAAACAGATGTATAAGGGCAATCCAGAGTTGTAGTCAAAATAACAGGCAGATGGTCACAAGGCAGGCAGCAGACAACTTAAAACAAACAAACAAGGCAAGGTTCAAACACGGCAAGACAAGGCAAAGGAAAATGCTTCGTAATGTTACACTATACAGATTCACAAGACGCAACAACTGTGTTAGTGTGCTGTATTTATAGTGCAGTAATCAGTCCAAAAGCAGCTTCAGCTGTGAGTGTCTAATCAATGTCGACTTGGAGCAGGTGAGTGTGTGTGTTGCATGACTGGATCTGTAGTCCATAAACCGCCAGATTTGTAGTTTGTAGAATGAGAATGTTTTCCAGCGATCTATAGTGGTTAGATTGCCGGTGATCCTGACACATATGTTTTATGCAGCGGATGCCCTTTCAGCCGCAATCCAGTACAGGAAAACACCCATACACTCTCACATTCACACACACATACATACTCATACATCCAATTCACTTATAGTGCATGTCTTTGGACTCTGAAGGAAAACCCAGAGAAAACCCACTCCACAATGCCGAGCAGGGACTCGAACCATCTATCTTCTTGCTGTGAGGCGACAGTGCTAACTACTGAGCTACCATGCTGCCCCTACAAGTGAAAGTTAAACAATCAAAATGATTTAGACATCTATTGACTTACAAAGAGAGATGAGCAACAGAAAGTAAGGTGCTTTAAGGTACTTGAGGAATTAAACCACTGAACTTAACATGACTTGCGAAGGGATTTAGATTGTTATTAAACGACTAAGTTGCAGCATTAAATGACAATACTGCGTAAAACGCTAAATCCTTTTTAGCAGAATGTTCAATAGGGGGTCTTTGGGACATATTTCCAACCAGTATCAACATGTCAACAGGTTTAATCCACTGAATCAACAGTACTGAGAACAATTCATCCGTAGTGTGCATTTAAAAAAAAGAATTACAGACGCTAGACTAAGAATAATAGTTTGTGAAATGAAAATCCTTGTGCAAACATAAGCTAGAGGTGAAAGTGAGGAAACCAAAAAGAGAGAGAAAGGGAGAAGAACGAAGTACGTTACATAATTCATCATTCATATGTAATTTGAACGCTCAATCATTCAGAGCTGGAGAAAGTTTTCGCGTGTTTGCCGTATTTGGCCTCAAATAGTATTTGGACACTTAAGCTACACTTGAAAATGTCTGAGCGCCCGCTGTAATAAATAACCCAATGTCAATGCAAGTAGTGTTCAATTCAAAGATAGCAAAAAGCACACTAGCCAAACATTCCGCTAAAGGAAGTGTGCAAGGTTTTAAGTCACACTTTCTGGTCACAGCAATGAGAAAAATGTTTGCACACCTTCTGGATGTTATATTGAGGTGTGGTTACACTTTTGACATTCAGATAAAAATATAAGGAACATTTATTTTTAATCATCTGCTGGGTTCCAAAGTTGTGATCAATGAACTTACACGAAAAAAAAGCCAAACAACAAATACCCTAAACATCAAAAACAGGTCCCGATTTCTGAGGCCACTATTGTGACCAGATATTATATTTTTGTTAAAAATAAATGCTTTTAATCAGCCAGGATGATTCCAAAACTAATATCTTTGTCATGTTGACAGCATAATATTTAATTGTTATTTTGCAAGTTTATAATATTTAGCTTAAAGTGCAATTTAAAGGTTAATTATGTTACATTAATTTAGGTTAAATAGTCAAGTCACTGGACAACAGTGGTTTGTTCTGTAACAATTCTAATGTACACTACCTGACAAAACTGTTGTAGATCCCAGTTGTAAGAGCAACAAATACTAACTTGAATTCTAGCTGATCATTTGGAAAACTGTCAGAAGGTAGATTTTTCTGATATATCATCTGTTGAACTGCATCCCAATCATCACAAATACTGCAGAAGACCTATTGGAAACCACATAGACCCAAGATTCTCACAAAAATCAGTTAAGTTTGGTAAAGGAAAAATCATGGTTTAGGGTTACATTTAGTATGGGGATAGCACTCCTTCTCAAGCTGTGTTCACACCAGACGCGGTACGCGCAGATAAATCAGAATCAGAATCTAAATCAGAATTAGTTTTTTTGCCAAGTGTGCTTCACACACACAAGGAATTTGTTTTGGCAACAGAAGCTTCCAGTGTACATAAAGTGACAAGTGACAACACAAAATTAAATATGAGAAGAAAAAAAAGGCAATATACATTAAACAGAGACGCAATTAGTCAAAAAGATCTGGATGTTGAATTGTATGTACAGACTTGTTGTAAATATACAGGTTATAAGGTGCTGTGTACCAATGCAAATGGAGAAAGTATTGCATTGTATATTGTTATAAGGTGCTGTGTACAAGTGCGTATGATAAAGTATTGCTCGTTTATTGCACAGTAGGGGAATATTTAACTGTTCATGAGGTAGATGGCCTGAGGAAAGAAACTTTTCCTGTGTCTGGCTGTTTTTGTGCTTAGTGCTCTGTAGCGCCGACCAGATGGTAACAGTTCAAACAGGTAGTGTGCTGGGTGTGAGGCGTCCAGAGTGATTTTGCGAGCCCTTTTACTCACTTTGGAAGAGTACAGTTCTTGAAGTGTAGGAAGGGTAGTGCCAGTGATTTGTTCAGCAGTCTGAACTATTCGATGTATTCTTCAGAGGTCAGTTTTGGCAGCTGAGCTGAACCAGACGGTGATTGAAGTGCAGAGGATGGATTGGATGACAGCTGAGTAGAACTGTACGAGCAGCTCCTGTGGCAGGTTGAACTTCCTCAGCTGACGAAGGAAGTACAGTCTCTGCTGGGCTTTCTTCACAATAGAGTCTATGTAAATGTCCCACTTCAGATCCTGAGAGATAGTGGTGCCCAGGAACCTGAATGACTCTCTTGCCGCCAGTGTGGTTACACTTTTGACATTCAGATGAAAATAAGGAACATTTTTTTTTAACCATCTGCTGGGTTCCAAAGTTTAGTGATCTATGGACTTACACAAAAAAAAAAAGCCAAACAACAAATACCCTAAACATCAAAAACTGAGGTCCAGATTTCTGAGGCCATGACTGTGACCAGATAATATATTTTTGTTAAAAATAAATGCTTTTTGTAATCAGCAAGGACATACTATGCTGTATTAAGTAAATGCCATTTCTTCTTCTACATCTTTGTCAAAGTGACAGTACATAATATTTAATTGTTACTTTGCAAGATTTTAATATTTAGCTTAAAGTGCAATTTAAAAGTTAATTGTTACATTAATTTAGGGTAAATAGTCAAGTCACTGGACAACAGTGGTTTGTTCTGTAACAATTCTAACAGACACTACCTGACAAAACTCTTGTTGTCAATTCCAGTTGTAAGAGCAACAAATAATAACTTGACTTCTAGTTGATCATCAGAAGGTAGATTTTTCTGATGAATCATCTGTTTAACTTCATCACAAAGACTGCAGAAGACCTATTGGAAACCACATGGACCCAAGATTCTCACAAAAATCAGTCAAGTTTGGTGAAGGAAAAATCATGGTTTAGGGTTACATTCAATATGGGGATAGCACTCCTTCTCAAGATGTGTTCACACTAGTTGCGGTACACGCAGATAAATTACGCTATTCATGTGTAAATAGATGCGAGAACATTTTGAGTTTACTGGCTTCAGTCACCCGTCAAATCTGCTTCATTCTTGCATCAAATTCACTTCACAACAGACGCGGATTCATGTAATAGGCAGGGCTTCTGTCTGCCCGGTGACACTAGCTTCATTGCTTTATGGCTTACATGGATTTTATTGAGAGATTAGCTGTGTATATGTGCTTTAGGAAGACTGAAAAACAGTGTTGATTCATTTAGAGCCGTTTCAGAGTCCACTAGATCTATTCTGAGGTGCACCCAGCTCTGTGAGCTCTTAAAGTCCTTCAGAAACTCCACCTGGATGATGGAAGCTTTTAGCAGTGCTTCCGACTGAGCCGAGCCCAGTTTGATGAGCTCTTGTCCTGTGTCGGCAGGACTCGGGACACCAACAACAGGCGCTATCATCATAATCATAATCACTCTTCTACAAGAGAAAGCTCCTGATTGGTTAAGGCAGCGCGAATGTCCGCTGAAGTTCAGATTTTCCAATTCAAGCGATTTGCGCCTACCGCCCAACTAGCAACTCTTCCACCTGCGATTGACACTTCTTCCACATCTGGTGTGAACGCAGCATAGTACCTCAGCCTCCTCATCAAAGTTCCTGAATGCAAAGAAGGTCAAGGTGCTCCAGGATTGGCCAGCCCAGTCACCAGACATGAACATTATTGAGTATGTCTGGGGTAAGATAGAGAACACATTGAAGATGAAACCAAAGAATCTTGTTGACCTCTGGGAGTCCTGCAAGAACACTTTCTTTGCCGTTCCAGATGACTTTATTAATAAATTTGAGTCATTGCTGAGATGTATGGATGCAGTCGTCAAAGCATTATTTCTGTTTAATTAATTTTAAATAATTAAATACAAAGTCAAGGCATGATCATATTTGTTTTGGTAAAATAAGCATAATCTATGACAATAATAATTGTTCCTTATTCTAATGTTTAAACAAATCAGCATATTAATATCTGAAGGTCATGTGAAACTGAAGACCTGAGTAATGCTAAAATATGATTTGCATCACATAAATAAAATACATTTCATAACATATATAAGACTCTTTTGAAATAAATAAAGATGTAAAATATGTTTTGCCAACTAACACAACCACAACAGTGAGTTTCAGCATTGTACAGTAAGTCCTGCTTCTAACCTTTCTTCTATACACAGCATAAAAAAAGGATAACAATAGTGAAAGTGATAATGTGGTTTTTCCGAGCTGGGGAGCTGAAACCTTATAGCTAACAAGAAGAAAAGAGCACACAAACCTCTGTCAAAATATTGACAAAGCAGAGAATGGCAAAGTGATGAAACACTGTAATCTCACTGTCACTCAGCAAAACATCTTGAGATGCAGCAAAACCGTCAGTCTTTGTCTTAGGCCAAGCACAATAGCGTCAGATGGAAGTGCGAAGCTGGTCTTGACAGGTCGGAGAAGCGGAGGCCTTTAGGCCCTGAACACATGCTGGAAAACACTTCAACACCAATCATATCAAACCCCGGCTGCTGCACACATTCAGACCCACAGCAGTCATGATGATTTTATAGTTTGGGCTGTTCAGGTTGTCCAGAGAAATCTTAAAGCCCACAGAGGTCAGAAGAGAAGCTGGAGATTAATAAGTCAGGAACTGATTTGAAAAAAGGAGAAAATATTGCATTTTGAGTGTTAAATATGGTTTAAAAACACATTTTTGTACTACAACACTTTATTATATACAGTTGACGACTACATTAGCCCTCATGTGAATTTTTGTTTGTTTTCTTTTTCTAATATTTCCCAAATGATATGCAACAGGAATATTCACAGTATTTCCTATAATACTGTTTCTTCTAAAGAAAGTCTTATTTGTTTTATTTCGGCTAGAATAAAAGCAGTTTTTAATAAAAACAAAACAAAAACATTTTAAGGTCAATATTATTATTAAAGGATCACGAAACGCCAAAACACATTTTTTGAGATCATATATGTGTCCCACGCTGCTATAAACACTATTAGGACACATAAATTCCACTAAAAAGTGAAAATTGGTTGTTTTTGCGTTATTTTGAGCAAATTCGTTCTTCCGGTTTGAAACAAATTTTTGAAGCTGCGTCACGGCAATTAGATACTTGCATGTAATCCAGCATAGAGAGTGGATGTCTGTACCTGCGAGTGCATCGTGACGTCTCTGAGTGTGCAGCATTAATTCATGAGAAAGACTTGGTTCAAACCAATCAGCGCGCTCTATTGTGTATGCGGTGCAACTTTATTAATGCGCATGACAGCTTCGAAGACTGTTTTACCTGTTACAGTGTTCAGACAACAAAGAGACACGCCACGTTGTGTTGCCAAAACAAGTGGAAGAACAAGAATTTGGAGACATGGGTCGTCAGTGTTGCATTTATTAATGTGCTGCAACAAAGGTTTTGTTTTCATTTTCCCACTATGAGAGTGCAGCTGGACTAACGTGTGGATTACAGTGCACGTAACACATGACATAAATGCGTTTGTAAGGATTATTTTTACCCGAGAGCTGTTCGCATGTGGAAATGATGAAATCTAATTCCATTAAAACTCCGCCCTCCAGCAGTTCCTCGATTTCAATATCTCGTTTGTCATGGGGGACATGCAGGAAATGTTCCTGAATGAAAGTGAAAGTGCCAAACTGCAGTTAAAGTTGACAAATTATTAATTTGGCAAGTAATTCAATTACTGATGTCCATGCAAACACAGTCATTGTCTTTCTCCCCTTCATCTATGTGTTTGTTTTGCCTGTGAAAATCAGAGCGTGCCCAAATAGAAACTCCCATTTTTGCAAAACCTTCCCTCTTTCCCTCCCCAGATACTCCCACCTAAACAGAGCTGGACACACCCACTTTCCTGACTTTTTCCAAACTAGAGGTGTAAAAACACCCTGCTGGGACAGGGGGGTTTCGTGGCCCTTTAAGCATTTTTTTCTGTTGTCTACAGAAAGAAAAAAAAACTTATACAATGAATTGCCTAAAACACTAACTTGCTTAATTAACCTGGCCTTTAAATTGTTTTAGTTATTAAAACAAAACGATAATTCAGGAGAGCTAATAATTCTGACTTTAACAGTATATAGGGTATCTTTTTTTTTTTGAAAACACCTTTAAGATATTATTATTATTATTATTATTATTATTATTATTATTATTATTATTATTATTATTATT
>CAIGQZ010000253.1:3013750-3024346 GCA_903798205.1 Danio tinwini
TGTGTGTGTGTGTGTGTGTGTGTGTGTGTGTGTGTGTGTGTGTGTGTGTGTGTGTGTGTGTGTGTGTGTGTGTGTGTGTGTGTGTGTGGCTAGAATGTGTGTTGGGGAGTAGCTAACCAAAAGTAACAAAATGACTAAATTAAAGGCGTAGTACTCCCAAATATGAAAATTCTGTCATCATTTATCATCCTCTTGTCATTACAAACTTGTATGATGTTCTTTCATCTGTGGTGTGTAAAAGAAGATATTTTGAAGATTCATTGGTTCTGATGTTACATGGTACCCAGGTAACAAAAAATTCTGGCCCAGATTTGGCATAAAGTTGGCTCAGCAGGCATTCATCCGGCACTGGCATACAGCATGTAAGCCAAACATGGCCCCGGTTTTGCAGAGGTGCCACCATCTTTAAGGCAGCACACAAGACATGGGCCAGTTATCAAATGTGTTATTTGGCCCAGATGTTAAAAATTGATATGTGGGCTATGTAAGTTTGGCCTATCTTGACCCACATTTAAAATTGTAAAATAAAAATAAATTGTAATTATGTTTTGAGTAAAGAAATATTTTATTACACAAAGTCAATTCCATCTTCTTGTTTGTATCTTCTAATGCCTTCATTTTAATCCAAGAAACAAGTTTATTATTTAATTATTTGAATTATTAATCTAATGTTTCCTGTAGTTTAACCTACATTACATATATTTTATTAACCAAATTATTATTTTACAAATTATATTATTATTAACCTAATGTCAAAGTCAGATTTTTTATAAGATTTTTATTTTTGTTTTTCTGATTGTCTCATTTCATGGACAAGAACACATTCAATTATTCTGCTTTAAAATGAAAAAGAAAAAACATCTACCAATCAGGTCGCTTTGAGAAAAAGCATGCCCATAATGTGCCTAAAGAGCAATGCTTCATGGATTTATCAGTTTTATTACAGTCTGGCCCAGTTATCGGTTATTAATTTGGCTGAGACTTGCCTCAGAAATGGTCCATGTTTGGCCTTTGTCTGGAAGCCAGACATGGTCCAGTCATCCCAGCAGGCACAGGACGTCAACATGATGTCAGACTGAGGTTGTGCCCCAACGTGGTGTAGTGCATTTTGTTTGGAAATGAAAATCAGGTTGACGTCAGAACGTGAGGCTGACGTCAATGCCCAACATCAGACAGAAGTTGCACCCAAAAACGTCCAAATATCAACATCTAATGATGTTACAGATTGATGTTCTGTAGATGTTTCCAATATGACATCTATCAGACATTGGATTTTGGTTGCCATGCCTGACAAATAAATGTCAGTATTTGACATCAATATGATGTTGGTTTAAGATGTTGGCTCGACGTTGGATTTTGATCACTTTCCAACACAACCTAAAATCAACAAAGTATCAATGTCATTTGATGTTGTTATTGGACGTCAAAATAACATTATCTTTAGATGCTGGCGACTGTACAATAGGACATTGTTTGTCTGCTGAGAATTACCTTAAGTCACTGTGGCAAAAGCTAATTTTGTGGGCCAGTGAAATTTTGCTATGCGGGTACAGTTTTTAGCGTCTTTGTTTGTATGCCTGCGCCAATTACTGAAATGCTGATTCCATTTAACCGATGGTGTCATGTTGTTGCTGTGACCCGGATGAGAGTGAGGGTAGAGTTGATAAGTGTAATGAAGGCTTGCTAGTAAGAGCTGTGTTGGTAAAACTCACTCCTGTGTCCTCAAGAGGTGCACCAAAGGCCATAGTGTTTAGTGCTCTTGTTACTATACTGTATATTCTTTAGGTGAACCAATATAATCAATCAATATTTCAGGTGCAAGATAAAAAAAAAGTTTCAATCAAAATATCACCATTTGCTTCCATGTTTGGTGTAGTGGTTAAAAACTCTGCTGACATCAGCTTTAACAGGAGTTTTCAAATCTTCACCCTGGCAAGACTGGCAGAATTTGATTTCAGTCAGTATGTTTACATGGACACCAACGATTTTAATACGATTAAGACAGTACTATGATTAAGAGTCAACCATGTGAACATCGATTTTTGGTTAATCCGATTTAGGTCATAATTTAACTCTCCAGAAATCAAATTAAGAGATGTGGAGTATACAGATTTTAGTCGCATTACTGAAGTGCAGTACAGACATGTAAACACCGCAATCAAACTATTACCATTGTGTAGGACTTTTTGTTGCATTTTGCAACAGGATAGTCCATACAAACATGGCTGTTTGACACTATTCTCTGCATATCGAGTCCTTAAAGGACCACAGAAACACACACACACCTCAAAATGCTGAGGATTTTTTCTACCATTCAGCACGCAGTATAACATTTCATTACATTAAATTGAAAATTACATGAAACGCAATGACGTTAATCACGTTATGTGCTATAACATGTAAATCATGAATGGAACATTCAAAAAGGAACTCATGCAAACACCTTAATCATATTATTGTCTTATTCAGATTAAGACAAATAATTTAAATACTTATGTCCATGTAAACGTAGTCATAGACCATAGACTGTAAAAAATATGAATGTACTATCCGTGATGTTACCCATAGGTTTCTGATAAGCACAAATGAAGCTACAAGTAGGCCAACCATCGTCATTTTGTTCGCACATCAACGCACTGACCAGGGGTGACCAAAAATAGGCAAAGAGGCGGAGAGTCAGTGGAGCTACAGATGCCTGCTAGCATTTTGCTTAGACTGGCTTTTCATTGGGAGAACACTTAATGCTTCATTATCTGCAACTTGTTTGTGTTCTGACCACATGTGCTTGCTTGTACACTATATCAATAAAGTATTTAGTCTTTTAAAAAGACTGTTGTAATACATTGAGCCACTAAGCATTGTTCTTATGAAGTTTTCTACAGGAGGAAAATGTGAATTACTCCCCAAATTCTTCAAATATAGTCTGTGTTAGTAAATGCAGGGCTAACTATGAAATCCAGGCATAACACTGTATGACATTTCAGATGACTGTTTTATAGCCTACAGCTAAACAATCTGTCAGATTCTGGAGTGCATTACAGGTCTAAAGAAAATTATAAATGATAATTTATCTTAAATAAAACAAATACATTTATAGATATAAGTATATAATTTCACTAAGCTGAAAAATGGAGGCAACTTGATTGGTTTGTGAGCACAATTAAGTGCACACAGCAAGCCATATTATCTGATAATTGTAGAAAATAATCCCAAAAGGCAATTGATAGTGTAAAACCACATAAAACAAAACAAAATTATGATGTATATGCCGAGTTCAGCAGCTAATCAGCCGGAGTCAGCTGAGGTGACATGACCAGCGAGACCTAGCTGTCACTCAAGTGGCCACGCCCTTAATTATGCAGACTTAAAATAACTTAATAAAAACAAAACAGATGAATTATAAAAAAAAACATTCACCCCCTCACAGTAGTCATGAAGGGTAATATTAGCAATATGCAGCAAAACCATCTTTTGTACCAGGCTGTAAACATGTTTTTGTCAGCTTTAAAATTGGCCAATTTAGCATAGCAGTCAGTGAACATGTGTAGATTCTGGAGCCAGCCCCCAAAGGCGAGTCGATGAATTGCAGTTTCAGCTACTTCCGTATTGGCTGCACGAGGGAGCAGGAGGTTGCCACTTGGCACAAACGTGTAGACAGCCCTTCAAACTTAGATTTTTTTAAGGCTGAACCAAAACATTCCTTAGTATTTTTTTGGCATTCTATAGTACTCTACATGTTTTTTTCCTGATGCCGACCAATTAAAAGAGCCCAAAACCTGAAAATGGACCACCCAATTCAGCAGCAATAATCAGCAAAATATGTGAGTTACATTTTATTGAGTGCCATTGTTTACATTCTATTCCACCAATATGGCCAAATTATGTCACCAAAACACTCTACTGTATAGCACCAGGGTTTGTTCTAATCAAACGAACCTACTGTGAACACACCCTAAGCAGCATTGGTGCACTACTTTTGGATCTTTTTTTTACCTAAAATGGTGATCTGGCTGCTTGAAATGATGACTTTTGAGTCTTTAGGTTTGTAGCAGCTGTCCAGCACTGATAGCATGTGTGCTCCAGAAGCACATGTTTGCAGGGGTCTGTGGGTTTGCAAAGGCTTGTGTGTGTGCGTTTACTAGGGTGTGTGTTCATAGCAGTGTGTGTGAGCATGTGGGTGTGGATCTTTGCGTAAATTCAGCCCCAGCTGTTGTGCACAGTAACAAAAATAGCGGATTACAGCTAAATATAGGATGAAAGACGAAGAGGGAAGGAGAGCAGGGTGAAAGGGAAGAGGGACGGAGAGGGAAGGAGGGATAAATAAAAAGAACAAGACACTAAAGGATGGCAACATTAGGAAAACCAAAGGGATGAAAAGGATTAGCAGCAAACGAGAGAAAGAGAGAATGAGGATTAGAAGGCGTTTGAGGGATAGAGAGAATGAAGACTGACTGGATCAAATGAGACAGAAATGGTAAAAGGAATTCTTAAGTACTAAACAAACAAACAGGATATTAACAATACTTAGAAGCGGCGTCAGATTAAGAGAGCGATGACAGGCATTAAAAAAAGATCAAAGTTTACAAGAGTCAGTGCGACGTAAGAATGCCCTTTTGATGGATTATCTTCTGCTATTATGCAAGAGATGTTATTCTGCGCTTTTCCTTGAAACAAAGCTTTGGAAAAGGCCCGAAATAATGTTTTAGCATCTTATTCTTCACCAATATACAGTTTTGTAGAGGAAATGGAGGTGTTTAGCAGACTGGTGTACAGCTTCTCTCTAATTTCTGTCCAAATGAAAATGTATAGCGCAGATTATGGCCTCTATAATGAACATATAGGAACTGCTGGCTTTTTTCTTTTTTTTTTTTTTGAAAATGGCCATGTCTATGTATTTTTGGCACAAGGAAACCAGATCCAATTTGAAGCATTTATAAATAAAACTGAGGCCCAAATGCAAGTAATTGTTTTTTTTTTGATTTTCAGTAGAAAAACTAAGAGCTGTACAACAGATGCCTATACAGCATTAGAGCATTGCTATTCTACAGCAAAGCTGCTATATTTAAATTATAATTGTTCATCTTTATATGTCCTAATGTATGATTATAAATATATGGAATTACAATGCATCTAAATATAACTAATCACTTTTTACAATGTTAATTTAGGCGATTAGTTATGCTTTACTTAAAAAAGTGAGTAAACTCATTGTAATTGGAACAGTTAGGTTGACAATTTTTATACGTTTGCACATAGTTAATAAATGATTAAATATTTATTCATAATTAATTAATCAAAAAACATTTTAAGGCAACAAGTTTTAAAAAAATTTCGTAATATGTATTACAAAAAGTCAACTACTTAACAAATCCCGTAAACTAATCCCTTTTTTAAACAACCTATCAACAACAAAAATATAAAAATGTACACAAAAAATAAATTAGATATTATCTAAAATTATTTTAACATTAAATGTTTTAATAAAGCATATTTTTAATTAAAATAAAATGATAATATATGACACGATGCTCAATTGGTACTAATGGGCCCAAAGTGTGCCAAGAAAATATCTCCCACACCATTACACCACTACCACCAGTCTGAACCAATGATAAAAGGCAGGATGCTTTCATGTTGCTGATGCCATCATCTGACCCTACCATCCGAATGTCACAGCAGAAATCGAGACTCATCAGACCAGGCAAGGTTTTTCCTATGTTCTATTGTCCAATTTTGGTGAGTCTGTGCGAATTGTAGTGTTTCCTGCACCCGGTGTGGTCTTCTGCTGCTGTAGCCCATCCATCTCAAGGTTGGATGTATTGTGTATTCAGAGATGCTCTTCTGCATAGCTCAGTTGTAACGAGTGGTTATTTGAGTTACTGTTGCCTTTCTATCAAGGCATTTGTGCCCACAGAACTGGATATTTTCAGTTTTTCTGACCTTTCTCTGTAAACCCCAGAGATGGTTGTGCGTGAAAATCCCAGTGGATCAGCAGTTTCTGAAATACTCAAACCAGCCCGTATGACACCAACAACCATGTCATGTTCTGATGCTGGGTTTGAACTGCAGCAGATCGTCTTGACCATGTCTACATGCCTAAATGCATTAAGTTGCTGCCATGTGATTGGCTGATTAGAAATTTGCATTACCAAAGAGCAAACATTATATTATGGTCAATAGTATTAAAAATTATTTATTTATTTATTTATTTATTTGTTTATTTATTTATTTATTTATTTATTTATTTATTTATTTATTTATTTATTTATTTATTTATTTATTTATTTATTATTATTATTATTATTTTTTAAAGGTTATTTTAAATATGTTCATTGATGAGGGAGTCTAAATGGTTCTTGCATGCAGGGCTGGATTCATCCACATGTACAGTATATAAAAATATCCGTAAATTTGCAGTTTTTCGCATTTTGTGATTGTGATATTTTTATTTTTTCTTATTTATTTATGCTTTCAAATTGCATTATGGGTCCTTGATCTTTCTTCAAGTAATTTTTAACCATGAAAAGTTAAAAAAGTGACTTTTATTAACATTTTTAATAGTTTAAAGTGATATATTGTTTAGGAGGGTGTTGTATAGTATAATACAAAAAAACCTGGTAATTAGTTGTCAGTACATTTTCTGCTATTTTACAGACTTAATTCTCATTATTGTATCAAAATGTAACATTATATTATTTCAAATTACTAAAATGTCAAAAAAGTCACTTTGTTCAACTATAGAGTTGAATTTTCAACCTCAAAAGTGACAGAGCTGAAATCAGGGTGCAATTCACAAACATAAATAAATGGAAAACACTTGTGAATCACAAAATACGGAAACAGATACTTTTTTACGTTGTATACAATGAATTTTACTTATTAATGAAGAAATAAAAATCCTTTTTTTGCCACATTTTGAAAATGCATGTGAAGATTGTTAGCCACATTGTAAAGAAAAACAACAACACACCTCTAACTCGACAACCCACAATATATTTGAAGTATAATTCATATTTTATAGCACATACCGTTGCACGTCAAAATGTATAACTTTGTTGGAGATATAAATATAGCATGCGTTCCTTCCTGCACTTTTCTCTTGGTAAACGCAGCTCAGTCTGTCATGATGAAGGTTCATCTCTTCTGTCTCTCATGGCTGTCAGTTTGCTGGATCACACAAGTCTGGCTGGGCCCCAAATTAGCGCTTGCTGAAAAAAGCCTTGAGGAACCAGGAGCTTCATGCACACTGACACTCTTCCACCTCCAGCCGCCGCCGCTTCTCAAAAACAAAGACTCTAATTGCGGGATGTGTTTGGACTCGTCTGCGCTCCGGCTCACACTCAACCTCATACTGGCCAGCAGCAATTTTGGACTTTGCGACTCCAAATGATGCAGTTTTGCGGCGCGGCCAAGAAACGGAGGAGTAAATTAGTCAGAACTGAAGCTGTAATTCTGCCTCATATGCAGTTTGGATCACCCCTATTTAACCTGTTTAGTTTATGAGGATGATACATGCATGAAGAGTCCAACAAACGAATGCCAGCACTTGCCATCCAATAGTGAAAATGCTTCTAATATTAAAAAAAACAAAACTTGATGATTATGTTTTCTGGCTTAATTTGACATCTTGTGCTTCAATGGTAGAAAAATAAAACAACAACGTTGAAATAAATCTCTGCATACACTGTAAATAATTGTTGCTGCCTTCATTTTTTTTACTTGAGTCAAATGAACTTTTCCAGTCATCTCAACTTAAATCAATCAAACTGACTAGACATATTAAGTTAAACTTTTTTAAAACTTAAAACATAGCAGTTGAAACTACATATGCAGAATGTCAAAACACTCGACCGCTTTTAGATTTTAGTAACTAATTTAGGCCTTTTATTCAGTTTGTGGTCACATTTTTTATACGAAAGGCGTCATTTACTCGTATTAGTAACATAGTAAACAATGTAAACAACAGGTGTCCAGAAGAAATGGTGACATAAACAAATGAATAACCATTAATAATTCAAAGCTATTGTGTCGTTGGACTAAATGTGTTCGATGGGAGGTTGTTCCAAAGACTCTTACCTTTCAAAATAAACCGGTATGTACAGCAATGAATGTGTGTGTTTGTGTGTCTTGTTATTACAGTGATAAGCACTCCATATTTCAAGAGTTCCCACTTAGATATGCTTAGCATTTTAAGCAGGTTTGGCATGCTGTCCCGGGAGAGAACCCTGAGCTCGGAGATACTTGAGCTCAAGGCTCCCGCCCGGTCAATAAGCATATCAGGGGATCCGAGATCAGGTAGGTCTTGAGAGCTCCCCCTAGAAAATGGAGGAGAAGGAGGAGATAGGGTGGAAGGGGGGATTCTTCCAAAACAAAGATAGAGCAGTAGGGAGAAAATGATCCATATATAGTAAGCTTGGATCGCTCTGATTGGATTATTACTGATTACAGATGAGAAGCCAGACGTGCTCAATCATATCACGTGCTCCTCTCGAAATTAGTTTGTGAAACTTCACCTAATAAGCGTTTTCTGTACAACTTACATAAATTTTGCAAATACATTCTTTATTTATATATAAACTTTCCATTGAAAAACAACTAGCTACAATCACAGCTTTAGGGTTAGCTTTGTACTGATATATAGTTTGTCAAGATGACATTGTGTTCGTTGCAACAGGCTCATTCTGAAAACGTAGCCCTATATATGATTCTGGAGATCACGCATTATCAGAGGAACGTATGGCTGCATTTCGTCTTTAAAATTAACGCTATGGGGCGGTATGCCGCCAATCCTTTTCTCGCTTAGCAGCTCACTGCTTACCTCCGTATGGACAGCTTTTTCATTGTTATTAATTTGTCTGGTAGCTAGACACTTATGTTATCGGATTTGAGACACAGAGAAGAGTTGACTGTGACAACGGGGTTCGAGTACAGTGAAGAACAATTCTAGAAAGCAGGTAAGACAAAAACAAAGGCCAAAAGACTAATATAAAACAAGTAAATAACAGGGTGAGAATGTGGTATAATCTAAAAACGTGGTAAAAATCTGTCTGTCGCAAGGCCTTTTCTTTTTCTGGATTGCTTTTGAAAACACTGTCAGTTGGGTTTATTGAAGGGGGTGATCGAGTCAATTGCTGCTTTTTAAAACACTAATGGTTGGGTTTAGGGAAGGGGGTGGGTGGAGCGATCAGTCGATCTGTCATTCTGTCAGTCAGTCAGTCGTCAGAAGCCTCTGGTGGATTTACGTGAGAACAGCAGGCACAAATGGCACTCATTTTTGCATACAACAGTGCAGAGTTCTACATATTTATTATTAATTTTATAAATAACTATTTTTCGAAATTCTAAAAGTTGTAAGACTCATTGGTCCATTTAAACATGAATAATTGTTATATTTTATACAAGTTGAAGGGAAAATTATTATCCCTAATGTGAATTTTGCTGTTTTACATAATATTTTAGTATTTAATTTTCAATAATAATGTTCAGTTTAAAGTGCAAGTTATTGGACGTCTGCAGCCATAAAAATTGCTTTTTTTATTCAAGACAAACTTAAAAAAAATTTAACTTATAAATACAATAGGAAAAATATGAAAATGTCCTTGCTCTATTAGAAATTCACTTGAAAAATATTTTTTAAATAAATTCCACAAGAGTCCTAACAATTTTGCCTTTTAGTTGATTCTAGTTGATCATTTGAAAAAAAAAAAAAACTATTATTTTTAACTATTATATTATTTTTCCCATTATGTTTTTTTTTTCAACTGAATTGAACCAACTGTACAAAAATAATAGTTTTTCTGGATTTATGTGTGGATTTGAGTAAACGTTAATATTTGAATTATTCTACACTAACATTTATTCCCAAATTCAAATAAAAATCTTGTCTTTAAAAAAAAATACTAACTAATGTTTTGTGACTGAAAAGCTCATTTATTCCACCATATATTGCTTTCTTTAACTTTTGTGAAATATTGTTGGTATTGTGATGTTCAGAAAAATAAACAAAAAATTCTGTAAACATGACATTAAAGGAATTTATTGACATTGGTTTAAATTTATAACTCAATATTGCTCAAAACCTACACTGTAAAAAAAGTCAAGACAAGTCATTTTAATTATAATAATTAATCAGGTTTTAATTATTTTTTTAAGTTATACAAAGATTCAACTAAAATATTTAAGGCAGAAACTAATGGACTACAAAAGTAGTGTTACATAAAATTTGTGTTAATTTTATGTCTTAAAAAAATATTCATAACAAAAATCAAATAATAAAAATTAAATATGACTAAATAGTGGACTAAAAAGAAAACGCTAAGATTTTCCATGTTTTTTTCTAACTCCTAAATAAGTGCCACATGCTATAAGGTGAAATATGCAGTGTACAGACATTATTCCCTAGAGAAAGTTCCAGAAAGATTATCTCATTCAAACGTGCTCAATGTTATCAACCGTTTTAGATGTTTTTTCTACGTCTTTATTATTTAACACCCTGTCTGACTGATCCTGCAACACAAGCCCAAACCTGCTGGCCTAAAACATGCCTCTCTGTGTGTGTGTGTGTGTGTGTGTGTGTGTGTGTGTGTGTGTGTGTGT
>CAIGQZ010000253.1:3033332-3056077 GCA_903798205.1 Danio tinwini
ATATATATATATATATATATATATATATATATATATACAGTTGAAGTTAGCCCCCCTGAATTATTAGCCCCCCTGTTTTTTTAGTGAAAAGAAGATTTTTTCAACAGATTTCTAAACATGATAGTTTTAATAACTAATTTCTTATAACTGAATTATTTTATCTTTGCCATGATGACAGTAAATAATATTTTACTAGACATTTTTCAAGACACTTCTATACAGCTTAAAGTGACATTTAAAGGCTTTGAAGGCTTAACTGGGTTAATTAGGCTAACTAGGCAGGATAGGCTAATTAGGCAAGTTATTGTATAATGATGTTTTTTCTGTAGACTATCTAAACAAAAATATAGCTTAAAGGGGCTAATCATTTTGACCTTAAAATGGCTTTTAAAAAATAAAAACTGCTTTTATTCTAGCCGAAATGAAACAAATGAGACTTTCTCCAGAAGAAAAAAATATTATCAGACATGCTGTGAAAAATTCCTTGCTCTTTTTAACATCATTCATTCATTCATTTTCTTTTCGGCTTAGTCCCTTTATTAATCCGGGGTTGCCACAGCAAAATAAACCGCCAACTTATCCAGCATATTTTTTTTTTCCAGCTCCAACCCATCTCTGGGAAACATCCATACACACTCATACACTACGGACAATTTAGCCTACTTAATTCACCTGTACTGCATGTCTTTGGACTGTAGGGGAAACTGGAGCACCCGGAGGAAACCCACGCGAACGCAGGGATAACATGCAAACTCCACACAGAAACACTAACCATCCCAGCCGAGGCTCGAACCAGCGACTTTCTTGCTGTGAGGCGACAGCACTACCTACATCATTTGGGAAATATAAAAAAATAATAATAATTCAAAGTGGGGCTAATAATTCTGACTTCAACTCTGTGTGTGTGTGTGTCTATATATATATTAGGTTTCATCACAAATTTTATTATATTGAACAGTCACATGTGCCTCAATGACTGACCAATTTGCTACACAAAATAAATACAGTTCAGGTATATTGAAAATTTACCATAGGATTTTTTTTATTATTATTATATTTAATTTATTCATTATGCAATCTTGCATCCTTAGAACCCCTCTTTGTTAAAGCATTAAGGCATTATACTGTAAATAACATTAAAACTTTCTGTAAAGCTGCTTTTATAATGATAGGTTATGCAAAAAGAGCTATTCAAATAAATTTGACTTGACTTGAGTTAATTTTCAGATTTAAAGCTTGGCAGCTTATGAAGAGCACATTATGCTTTGACACAATTCACATTCTAATCTCTAGACAATTTCTTTGAAAGCCAAAAACAGCTTACAAGACTTGTTCAACAGAACTGTTGCAACTCATTCCTCAAATCACCCACCATCACACTTCCAGTAAAAAAGATGAAGTAAATAAATAAACTGATTGTTTTTACATAGAAACATCTGAGTGTAATTTGATGACCTAAATACATTTCTGTGAAGTTCTGAGGAAACGAGAAATAAAATGAGAGTAGCAGCAGGAGAATGATAAAAAAAGATTTAGAGTTGATGAGAAAAAGAAGACAAACAGAGCAGGATGCAACTGAGGGAGAAAAGAGATAGAGAGATAGAGGGAAATAGAGAAACAGATCATGAGATCTGGCAAGCTTTTGGGCTGCATCTGTATCTGTGACGAGTCCAGACGGTGTAGCTAGACTGGGGAATCACACGACCACACACACACGCACGCACACACACACACACACACACACACACACACACACACACACACACACACACAGATGGTTTATCTCTGCACTAATGATGCTGAAAATGTCAAATGAACCCAAAGTGACTGCTAAACAAAACGTCCCACTTCCAATTTATGACTCTGTCATCCTTCAATCAACCTAACAGTTCAGGAATGACATGAAACCACGAAACAAGTGCTCAGCATAATAAATGTACTCAAATGTAGACTCTGCAACCATCTTTTAATCAGTAAAAAGTAGGCTCAATTTAACATTAGTGTAAATCTTTACTTGAAGTTGGTGTTCAGAAGACACTTTTATAATCATGACACGACACGTTCTGAATATGAAAGTGATTTTATGCATGGTTATGACAATTAAGTGTGATTCGCTCTGTTATGTCATTTTAAATGCAAAAGTAACAGTTTGAGATGTCTTTATGTCAACTTGACATAATCAAATACATCATAACCTATTACTGTCTTTGTCTCGACAACTTGACATTACCTCAACTTGTCATAAATCTGTCATAAACATGATTGTCATGAGGCCATTATAATCATGTCTTATGAACACCCCCTTCATGTTTTGAATTTATTAAATGGGGTAGGCTCTTGAGATGAACCATCTCATTTTCAAAGGGGTCACTACATAAATCAAACAGAGTACAACACATCATAACAAACATACAGCTAAACAAAAGAAACAAACAAGCACCACTCTTCACCTGAAACACTTCCCACAGTCTTAAGGCTCGTACACACCGGGACGCTTTTTGTTTGCGTTTATCGTCAGCGTTTATCGTCAGCGTTTTTCCGGATTCAAACCTAAGCGATTTTCACTGACGTCGAGCAGAAGAGTATGCATCACTCCTTGACACCCGCTTGTAACACAGAAGAAGAAGACAGAAAGTTGACACTCTTGTTGTTAAAGTTACTAGTGATTCGAATAACAGCCAAATAGCGTTGCGTCAAAACAAATAATGAGCATAAGGCGTTTCTTTAAAAATTATGCTTTTACGCCCAGCGTTTTGCGCGTTAGTGTGCACGATCACATTGGCACGCTTTATTTAGTCACAAGGCGTTAAACTTTGACGGAAAACGAGAGCAAAAAGCTTCCCGGTGTGCACGGGCCTTCAGGCCTCAGCAAACAAAAACATATAATCAAAAGTACAAACAATTTGATATAAAATTAAATAATACACATTTAAATTGAAACCAAAAAAATACCATTTAAAAATTGTTTCCAAAAAAGAAGATTAGTACAAAGGAGACTAAGGCCCAATCCTAATTCTATTGTTGTACCCCTACCTCTTCCCCTTGGCCCTTAAAAACGAGTGTTAAGGGAAAGGGCTTCAAAATTTACCCCTAAGAATTGGGACAGCACATCAACACCTGCACCACGTCATCATATGTCATCGCAATCTCTTGCTTCATGTGAGATCAGACGATCGCGACTGCTGTAGTTATTCCAGTTGTGTTATTTTTTGTTATTTACCTTCAGGAAATCACTGAAGGCATATATTATGTTATCATAACGATCTAATGTGGCAATAAGATTGTAACTGTACTGTGTATTTACACCGTGGCCATATTCATCTGTAAACTCACAAAAAACAACATTAACATTATAGCAGACACTGGAAAATGCTGTAGACTTTTCTGACAGGGTATTGGAGTGTCATCGAGTGACAGAATGTTGTGGGACTGCTGTACAGGAGTTATCATTAGGGATTACAGATCGCGAAATTTATCTGTTTTTATTTTAGCGTTTTTTTTTTAACATGGCAGTAAAACACAAAGGCGGTTATGAATATAATA
The DNA here is from genome assembly GCA_903798205.1 of Danio tinwini. NCBI lineage: Eukaryota > Metazoa > Chordata > Actinopteri > Cypriniformes > Danionidae > Danio > Danio tinwini. The sequence goes on from CAIGQZ010000253.1 coordinate 3,036,876, forward strand.
AAACGTGTTTGTTTGTTATGAAAATTTGTAATACTGACAAAAAAAATACTAATTTGTGGCTCTCCTTACTTCCTGGTGCAGCGAAACTGCCGCTGTAGCTGGTGCATTCTGGGAAATTTTCTTACCCCTTGGTTTTGAGTGTGGTCCTGAAAAATCTTTGTTCGAAAGGCTATTCACCCCTTCCCCGTAGCCCTAAGCCTTCAAGCTAAAGAGAATTGGGACACCATTACCCCTTCACATAAACGTGCAAAACGAGGGGTAGGGGTAAGGGGTAGAATTGGGATTGGGCCTAAATATCTTAATTGATCTGAAAGAAGAAAGATTATTCCAGTTCAAAAGAGCTGTGTATTGAAAGGACCTACAGCTATTTTCTGTTGTAATTCTTGGAACAAAAAAGCAGTTCTGTTACATATTTTGAAGAGAATATGAAAAGGTAAATACAACAAAAAACTGCTTTAAATAAGGGAAATTAAAATAAACACATTTAAAAAGAAACGAATACCAATGATATTGTCTGCGGAACTTAGGTTGAAGCAAACCAAGAGATTCGTAAAATATGCAATGGTGGGTTCTATACGGACATCTTAAAACAAACCTACACTGAGAGTTGAAGGCAATATTCAAAGGTTTTAAATTAATATCAGATGTATTGCTATAAATAATATCTGCATAATCAATAATAGGGATATGTAATTGAGAATTCAATTTACTTGAATTAAAAAACAATTCATAAAACGATAGAGAACCTAAGCACCAATAGGACTTTTTAATTATATAATCAATATGAGGTTTAAAGGACAATTCAGTATCGAGCCAAAGATCTAGATATTTAAATTCGTCAACATTAGACAACTGTGACCCATCATCAAATCTAACATCTACGTCTACCGAGTGTAGCTGAGATTTTTTAAAGAACACAATACTACAAGACTTCTTTTTATTTAGTATACGTTTATGTTACCATCATGAGCTCATAAATGCATTCAGAATTTTAACAATGAACACATTTTGCAACATTTATTAATCAACAGGTTACTTTATGGTAATGTTCATTTGTAAATGAACCGCCAACTTATCCAGCATATATTTTACGCAGCGGATACCCTTCCAGCTGCAACCCATCACTGGGAAACACTGATACACACACATAAACTACGGACAATTCAGCTTACCCAATTCACCTATAGCGCATGTCTTTAGACTGTGGGGAAAACCGGAGCACGCCAACACAAGGAGAACATGCAAACTCCACATCAGCCGAGGCTCGAACCAGCAACCTTCTTGCTGTGAGGTGACAGCGCTACCCATTGCACCACCGTGCCACCCATATTAACTTTAATATTTATAAAATAGTAATGTAAAATATATTTATTCAATTAACAAAATAATGCATAAACTTAACGTTATACATTAGACAATTTATTATAAATTATAATAAAACAATTTAAACAATTTAAATGTACACGTAATACAAAAAATACACCATAATACAAAAATTACACCAAACAATACCTCAACCATAAACTTTAAATAAACATATTAGCATATGTATTAAGCATTAGAAGGCTTATTTATTTATATAATAATATTTTGATATTTATGTACTATACTTTTCAACTCAATGAGACTATTTGACAATAGACGCTATGTTTAGTAAGTGTTCTGATGTTATGATAACATATTATCGAAGAAAAACCTAAAAGTAAAGCTGATCACTGTGAACCTTTCATTTCGCTGACACTTTTTTGGATGAACTCCTCCTGTAAAGATGATTTGATTTACATGATCATCAAAACTTTTTCCAGACCACAAATCAGACCACATACTGTAACTGTAGAAGCAGTCCGTGTTGTATTGCTGAAGTGGTGCTTTCAGGCATTGATCTGGGACGGGTGTCATCTTTAAGCTCATAATGACTGGGGCAGGGAGGAGCGCTGGAACACCTGATCCTGTGTCAGCCAGAGGGAATTCAATACTGACACTTTCAGACAGAGAAGACAGAATGGGGTTTATCTTCACCTCGGGAACAGGCCAGCAGCTACAATCAAGTAGATTTACACCTCACATCTTCAATAAGTGATTTATAGTCTCACGGAGACCAAACAGTCTTGGATTTTCAGAAAAGTTGTTCAGGGTAAATGCATCATGCAGACTGTTTAATGAAGTTAAACATCCCACAAGATGTCTTTATAAATTAGCTAACCATTTAGCATGCCCTTTCACACTCGCTAACTCATATCAGCCCACACACAGTTACTTTTTTAGCGAACATTAGCATTAGCAGAAATTAGCAAGTTTGCTTTGCGTTTTGAATCTCAAAGCACAACTATTATGGTTTATCTGTGAATACCTTGATACCATATCATTAGCATTAAGCTTGAACTGTAACAGTAATTATGAGAGTAATTAGCATTTTAGAAGTAGTGTAAAAGCTGCAGCTTAGCAAAATAAAACTAGCTTTATGGTCTTCTCACATTAGTAGCCTACCAAGTAAAATCATAATGGTAGCCATGCTGCATTAGCATTTACATAAACTGATAAACAAAACAAAATCTAAACAATTCTGCCTGGACAGAATTTGTCAGTCATTTAAGTTACACTTAAAGACACTGATAATTCCTCTATGGACTTTAACCATGGTTTACTACAAATACAACCAAATAGTTATTGTTGTTCCATTGTTACATCACTTTAACACAGTTTAACATGGTATTTGTAGTAAAACTGAAATAAATAGTATTCTACCAAAAACATCCCTGCTGAAAAATCCAGCTTAAACCAGCCTAAGATGGTTGGCTGGTTTTAGCTGGTCGACCTGCCTGGTTTTAGAGGGGTTTTAACCATTTCCAGGCTGGTTTCCAGTTATTTCCAGCCTGGTCTTAGCTGGTCAGCCTGAGAATTGACCAGCTAAAACCAGCCAAAACCAGCTATGTCCTGTTTAAACCAGGCTGGTCAAACTGGTTTTAGCTGGTTTAAGGTAGTCATTTTACAGCCTGACCAGCTAAGACAGTCTTAGCTGGAAATGCTGGAAACCAGCCTGAAAATGGCCACAACCCCTTTAAAACCAGCCAGCCAGCTTAGGCTGGTTTAAGCTGTTTTTTCAGCAGGGATGGTTATTACACATCTAATGCAGTAAAACTGAAAATAAAACTAACTTTTTGCCAACTCAAATCGAGCCCCACAAAATTAGCCGTAATTAGCAAGTTAGCATTCAGCTTCAAGCACAACTAGTAGGGCCTATTATGGTTTTCTCTGAGAATACCATGATACCATATCATTAGCATTAAGCTTCACCTGTAACAGTGATTATGACAGTAATAGAGAAGATTAGCATGTTAGCATTAAGCTAGCAGTGCATGAGATGCAGGTTAGCAAAACAAAACCATGGTTTACTACAACCAAATGGTTACTGTTTATTCATTGTTACCCCACTTGACCATAGTTTAACATGGTATTTGTAGTAAAACGGAGTTCTCATTCTACCAAAAACACAGTTATTACACTTCTACTGCAGTAAAACTAAAACTAACCATTTGCTAACTCAAATCAGGCCACACACAGATTTGTTTGTTTTGTTTACAACAAGGCATTAACGGAAATTAGCAAGTTAGCATTACGTTTAGAATCTGAAAGTACTAATATTATGTTTTTCTCTGAGAATAACGTGATGACATACATCATTAGCATTAAGCATGAACTTACAAGCCAAAATACACAGGTTATTGGCAAAATCTGACAGCAATGGGTGTAGCCTAATAGGAACTTTTTGATACTTGCTTAACCTCTTGCTTGCACAAATCAGGCCACACACATTATAACTTACTATTCTGTTCACAACAGGACAGTGGTAGAGGGAATTAGCATGTTAGCATTAAGCAAACAGTACAAAAGCAGCAGGTTAAATGAACAAAACTAGCTTTATGGTTTTCTCAAGGATGATTACAAGTAAAATCACTGGTACTACTGCATTCAATTTGCATAATCTAAAAAATACAAAAAAAGCATATAGGCAAAATTTGTCTTAGTCATTTAAGTCTAATAAGAAACACACTGATATTTCCATTTTGAACTTTTTTACTACACATGCAACCAAGTGGTTATCGTTCAACCTGGTATTTGTAGTAAAATGGATACTAATTCTCATTCTACTAAAAACATGGCTATTACACTTTTACTGTAGTAAAACTGAAAATAAAACTAACCTTTTGCTAACTCAAATCAGGCCACAGAAGCTTAGCTAAGACTTTGAGTTAAGCTTTGCTTTTTAAATTTACAACAGGAGCAGAATTTAGCAAGTTAGCTTTGAATCTGGAAGCATAACTAATTTATGGTTTTCTCTGAGAATAATGTGATGGCATACTGTATCATTAGCATTAAGCATGAACTGTCAAGCCAACCCTGCTGAAAAAACAGCATATGCTGGTAAGGTATGTTTTGCTGCTGGTATGCCAGTCTTGCTGGTTTCAGTGCTGGTCTCGATGCTGGTTTTGCTGGTCTCGATGCTGGTCTTGCTGGTTTCAGTGCTGGTCTCAATGCTGGTCTTGCTGGCCTATGCTGGTCCTGACCAGCAATGAGACCAGCATTAAGACCAGCATTAAAACCAGTAAGACCAGCATCGAGACCAGCAACCATAGCTGGACATGGTGCTTGTAGTGAAACATAGTGTAAATTGTCTACCAAAAACACACTTTTACTTTAATAGAAGTGAACCTATAATAAAACTTTTGCTGACTAAAATCAGGTCACACATATGGTATGATTAGCCCAAATTCTGAGCTACGATTTGCCTTCGCAGTTTACAATTAACTGTACAAATGCATTATATTTAACCATGTATTTTTAATAGTAAAAGTATAGTAACTATGGTTTCATGGCACATTAATCACCACAGTTTTACTATAAATAACATAGTAAAACTATGTTTAGGGTTGTAAAACTATGCTAACCACAAAAAAGAGAGATTAATTTATATAAGGGAAAACAACTATAGCATGTTGCCCTGAAAAACAACTCAAGTCACAATGAATGTTAATTTGTTCCCTGATCCTCAGTGTCTATCTGAAACTGGTTAGCAAAGCAAAACTGGCATTATTTTTTTTTCTCTAAGCTTACTCCACAACAGTGCCAACCACCATTGTGCTACTGTCATTAGCATTTAACATGAACTGACAAACAGAGCATTACTAAAATCCATATGGGCAAAGTCTGGCAGCCATTTTGGTTTAATTAAGGCTGCTGTTCCAAACTGGACCTTATTCTATGACTAAATGAACAACAGGATCCCACTTAGTGGCCACTGGTAGTTGCACCATCTGTCCGAGTGGCGCAGTCTGCACCAAGCAATACAATCGTGACATTGTAGCATTTCATGTCAGACATAATTAGTATTATTGTTGTTAATAGTACAGGGTAATTGGGAGTTGGGGCCCACAGATGAACCTGACACTCTCTGCTGGTGCACCACAGGCTAATGAAGCTCTGCGTGTCCGGGAAACATGCCAGGCCTGAGGCTGAGATCATCAGCTGATCATACAAGCAGACTTTCGGTTGCAGGAGTCAACTTTTGAAGGGTATCGAATAGCATTATTAGACTTAATGGAAAACCAAATTGGTCAAATAAACAAAATAAATCTGCCATTACTGAATCACCCTAATTTTGTTCCAAAGCCACACAGTGTTATTTTTCCAGTGAGAACACAACATAAATTTAGAATGCAGTCAAATCTCTAGGCAGTTAATTTGTATGTCAGAATTGTTGGTCAAGCTCCAAAAATGCTGTTTAGACAGATTTCAATGCCAAATGTTTTGTTCCTCTAAAAATCAAATCTCCTTGGCCACTTTATTAGGTACACCTTACTATTACCGAGTTGGACCTTTAAAACTGCCTTAATCCTCCGTGGCATAGATTCAACAAAGTACTGGAAATATTCCTCAGAGATTTTGGTCCATATTGACATAATAACATTTTGTTGCTGCAAATTTGTTGGCTACACATCCATGATGTGAATCTCCCATTCCACCACATTCCAAAGGTGCTCTATTGGATTGAGCTCTGGTGACTGTGGAGGCCATATGAGTAGAGTGAACTCATTGTCATGTTCAAGAAATCAGTCTGAGATGATTCGCGCTTTATGACATGGTGCGTTATCCTGCTGGAAGTAGCCATCAGACACTGTGGTCATAAAGAGATGGACATGGTCAGCAACAATACTCAGGTAGGCAGTGGTCAATTGGTACTAATGGGCCCAAAGTGTGCCAAGAAAATATCCCCCATACCATTACACCACCATTAGCAGCCTGAACTGTTGGTACAGGGTAGGAAGGATCTATGCTTTCATGTTGTTAATGGCAAATTCTAACCACACCATCCAAACGTTGTAGCAGAAATCGAGACTCATTAGACCAGGTTATATTATTCCATTCTTCTATTGTGCAATTTTGGTGCATCTGTGCGAATTGTAGCCTCAGTTTCCTGTTCTTAGCTGACAGGAGTGGCACCCGAGGTGGTCTTCTGCTGCTGTAGCCCATCTGCCTTAAGGTTTGATAGTTGTGTGTTCAGAAATGCTCTTCTGCATACCTCCATCGCAACGAGTGGTTATTTGAGTTACTTTTCTCTTTCTATCAGCTGGAAGCAGTCAATATTCAGACCAGCCCATCTGGCCCCAACAACCATGCCACGTTTAAAGTAATTTAAATTACCTTTCTTCCGTATTCTGATGCTCAGTTTGAACTGCAGCAGATCGTCTTGACCATGCCTATATGCCTAAATGCATTAAGTTGCTGCCATGTGATTGGCTGATTAGAAATTTGTGTTAACGAGAAGTTGGACTGTACCTAATAAAGTGGCTAGTGAGTGTATATTTGGTTTAAACACTACTGCAGATGATTTTTGGTGTACAGTATAAATACATAAATACTGATCTGTAATAAGATGAATGGAAGCTTCTTTAGTTGGTTTACCCATAAAAATCAAATGCTCAAATCTATATATATTTTTCTTTTATTAAAAAAAAAAAAATAGGCTAATTTTACCATGGAGTTAAACATGTTGCCATGTTAAACTTGTTGAATTTTACCATTTTTTTATCTATTCACCTAATCTCAGGGTCTTGTGGGAGCACTTTTAGCTTAGCTTAGCATAAATCATTGAATCACATTACACCATTAGCATCTAGATAACAAGAATGACCAAAGAGTTGATAATTATCCTATTTAAAGCTTAACACTTTTGTCGTTACATTCACTACAACTGACGGGAAATGAAAAGTTACTATATTCTGGTAGAGTAAGGCCATATAATAAGCAGCGTTTAAAATATAAAATACATAATGCCTATGAAGAGACATCATAACCACCAAAATCAATGTGTGTGAGAGAAATATTTTTACCACGGCTCATTTTTGATATATACTGTACAAATATATATACATTTCTGGAGATTGCAAAATACGTCCCAAGAGGTACGTTTTTTTTTGCAATTTTTGTTTTTGCGAATCCACAAGTGGCCAATGTGTACGCTTTTTCAGATCTCAAATTTCTCTTGCGAGTGTCATTTGCACCTGCTGTTCTCACATAAATCCAGCAAAGGCTGCTGTCGACTGACTGACTCACTCCTCCCCTTCCCTAAACCCAATCGATAGGGTTTTCAAAAGCACTGATTGACCCGATAATATCCCTTTCTTAACCCAACCGATAGTGTTTTCAAAAGCACAGATTGACCTGATCGCCCAGCCTGATCTCACAAGGAAACGTAAGTATTTTACGTTTTGTGAGTTTAGTGGCTAATTCGTATGAATTCGTACGAGTTCAGTCGTACGAAAATGTAAGATTTTAAAAAGGAGGCATGGCACCTAACCCCACCCCTAACCCCAACCGTCATTGGTTAATGAGCAAATAAATACTAATTTGCACAAATTAAATCTTACGAATTCATACGAACTAGCGACTAAATTAAAAAGTTACGAATTGGTGTGAGATTGCGTTGGATCACCCCTTTCCTAAACCCAACCAACAGTGTTTTCAAAAGCAAACCAGAAAAAATAGCCCTCGCAGCCGCCTGATTTTTACCATATTTTCAGATCTGACCACGTTATCACCCTGTTATTTACTTGTTGAATTTTTTGCCTTTTGTTTTTGTTTACCTGCTTTCTGGAACCGTTCTTTGCCGAACTCGAACCCTATCATCACGGTCAACTCCTCTATGTGTCTCAAGTCATTGACATACAGGGCGAGCTACTGGGTAACAGCGGAAAAGCTGCCCACATGAAGGTAAGCAGTTAACTGGTAGCGCAAAAGGAAACTATCATTAGTGTCGTACAACCCTGTAGTGTTCGTTTGAAAGATTAAATGCAGCCATACATAGCTCTGGCTACATAATTCATGCTCTCCAGAAATGTATATGAGGGTACATTTTTTACAATGAGCCTGTGTTAAATATTTTTTGTGAACTACCTTTGCTCAGGTTTTATTTACTATATCATATATAGGTAATGACCATGACTGCACCAGTTGAGAACGCCCGCCTGCCATAGTGTATAGTTTGAGATTTCCTTCTTATCTCTCTGTTTAATATCTGCCTCTTAGTCCCCCTGATGACCGAGATGGCACCACAATCTGGGAGGTCGAGGAGCAGCATATGTGTGCCTGAAGGAAGTCAGCTGTGAGCTTCTTTACACAAGCTGCTTAAAGGCAGATTCACACTGATTGCAAATACCCACAACTCTGCAGTCCCATCCCATCACGGGGTGGTATTTTGGCTAAAACCATGCTTACATTCACATGTGAATAACAATGCAGTACTATTTAAAGGGTTCTCACTCAATACAAAATGTCAAATTCCCACATTTCCCCCTGATTTTCACTGACTAAAAGGCTAAATGTCCATGACCTATCCACTTAATTTTTCAGCATCATGGCCATTGTAAAGTAAAATGTGACTTACAGTCTCATTCACTTCTATTCATTTTCAGCAAAACAAAACAACTTATGCTGCTTGATAATGTTTTAAGTTATTCGATTATGAGTTGACAAGCGAGAAAGGAATAAAATGGCATGAAAATAACTAAACTAACAATAGCAAAACATGTAAAAAATCTATTTTAATGAAGAGAGTCAAATTAAAAATGTCAAACAAAAATCCATGATAAGAGGAACAATAAAATCCCTGACTTTCAATGTCTTGGAATAGAACTTGATATTCAGAATATATACAAATTCACATTTCAGAAATTCCATGACCCACACTGTGAACAAATATGCATAAGTTGTCAGTTTTCCATATTTGTGATTCATGTTTTTGTTTTTCCTTGTTTATTTATGCTATTGAATATCAATATGAGACCTTCAGCTTTCTTCCAACCACTTTTAAGCTTGAAAAGTATGAAAAAGTGACTTTTATGAACATTTTATTAGTTAAAGTGATATAATGTCTGGTTTGGTGTTGTGCAGGGTTGGGCAAAGATACATGAATCTTGAAAATAAATGCATTTTAAAATGAAATACCAAATACCTTAAGTTTAAGTGTATTAAAATAAACTACAAAATACAGCAGTCACAAAATGTATCAAAATAAAATACAGTATTTTAAAAAATACTACAAAATACTTTAAAAAAAGGAGCATGACATCAGTGCCTTTACCATTAAACTGACTCTTCAATACTCAATGTAAAAACATGATATCTGAAAACACCCTGAAACTCTTCATATACTATCCCACTCCTCTTGTATAATCAGTTTTTTAGGAAATGATTAAATATGTGTTTCATATGTTTTGTCACTCTGACATCTTTAGGCATACATTTTTACTCTTCATTTATATTGCAACTATACCTGCTGTTCAACTACTGCCATTTAAAACAGCTGAAGAAGTATTGTAGGGATTGCCACTGTAAGTCTTCTTTTTATGTTGCATGTTTTAAAGACAAACATTTGGCATCAGCATACCATCCAAAACTACTATTATTTGTACAGTATACTCTTTCTTCAAAGATTTTATATATTTTTTCAGTTATTAAATATAAATGGAAGAGTTAATAATGTCCAAAGCACCAGTCAGAGGGTGCATCTATATCAGGAGTGCGCAAACTCAGCACTAAAGGGCCAGTGTCCTGCAGAGTTTAGCTCCAACTTGCTTCAACACACCTGCCTGGAAGTTTCAAGTATGCTAGTTAGAGATTGAATCGCTTGTTCAGGTGTGTTTGATTACAGTTGGAGCTAAACTCTCCAGGACCGAGTTTGGGCACCCCTGATCTATATGATGTCACCATGTAGATTTCTTACAAAGTATTTTGCAGTATTTTAAAAATACAAAAATACAAGACACTAAAGTATTTGGTACAAAATATTAAGCCATTTTCATAAACCTAATTAAATACAAATTACAAAATACTATTTTGTATTTAAAACATGTATTTAAAAGACATGTATCAATAAATACTGCCCATCCCTGAGTAGGGTGGCACCAGCTGTTCGTAAGCTCTTTCTTAAACTGGAACATAAAGTCCACACTAGGGGTTTAGTAACTAGCTAGTTTGTGACTAAATTTGTCCTTACTTCGGTTGCACTACATGCTTTTACGTCAAACCATAGTTAGTAGGTTGTAAGCTCTCCGTAAAGTCATACGTAGTGGCATTGAATGACGTAATATCCAATAATAATAATTTTAATCATTAAACTGCTTTAAAATACTGCAAACAATGCATCTATATATAACTGTCCTATGAAAATGAAATGATAAAATGACTAATTTTTATAGTACTTTACATTGCTTTACATTACACATGAAATACACATGAAGTTAACAAAACATTCAACTTGATTTTTTTATATATCCTACACATGAAAGAGAAAAGAGCAGGGAGAATAACTCAGTCATGAAGAAGTTCTAGTTTTAATTGATAGATACAATTAACACAAAACGCTCCTTAAAAGAAATCTCTTCATAATCTGAATAAATGCAAGATTTAGGAGTAAAATAAGGCTGTGAGTAGAAGGGGGATCATTCTTTAATATGATTGCGAGCTCCTCTATGTAATTCATATCTTTTTTTATGGTTTTACAATGGGTAGTCTGGGGGCGGGGGGGGGGGTGGGGAGTGCTGACGTAAATATTTAGTTGGAGTGTAGCCGGGTTATATTTAAACTAAGTTCAGTAATGCAACACAAAAATATTTAGTAGTGTGTAATGCCGAGTTCAGACTGCATGATTTTCAAAGTAGTCGTGTCACGGATGTTTTCACACTGCATGACTATCTGTGTTAGCGTTCTGTCGGCGCTGTGTTTACACTGTAGGATGGATCGATGACAGGAGAGTTCACACTGCATGACTTTAAAATATAGAATCACAGACAACTTTGTTTAAACTACGTCTCACAGCCAAACAAACGCGAGAAGTGACATGGAAACAACGCGAGGTCATGTAATATACCTTTCGTTATTAACTACATAATGGAAACAGAAGGCTTTAGCTTTAGAAACGTGTGTTGCTCACCTGGCTTTTGAAGAGAATTAGCAATCTCTCCTCAACTTTTTTTTTACTTTTTGACCTGATTGTGATATTGATCAGATGACACGTCACACAGACACAGAGCTCGTTTCAATTTTACACTCGTTTTTCCTCCATTTCTTGGGTCCAAATCAACTGAAAATGAGCGCTTTTAGCTTCTCCCCCAGCCTCCCGCTGGCCTGCAAGTAACCACGCTAGTGAATGCTGCTCTCTCATTGGCTGTAGGTGATTGCGGATGTTTTTTCAGTCAGAACACAATCACACGGCATGATTTGCATCGCAGACAGCTCCAGATATTTAGCATGCCAAATATCTCACGGGCATCGGCGACTCATCGGCGATTCTCTCATAACGCGTCATTGATAGTTCACACTGTGTGATTGTCACTCGCGTGCACGAGCACCGATTTGCCTGTGATTTCAGGCATTTGTCGTCGATTTCTCAAAACCTGTTGGCGAGTCAATATCAGGGCTAAAATCATGCAGTCTGAACTCGGCATAAGTTGTAACATAGTGTCCATTTAAGTCACAACTAGGGTATGTTTTAACTTATGCTGAGTTCAGACTGCATGATTTTCAAAGTAGTCGTGTCACGGATGTTTTCACACTGCATGACTATCTGGGTTAGTGTTCTGTTGGCGCTGTGTTTACACTGTAGGATGGATCGATGACAGGAGACTTCACACTGCATGACTTTAAAATAGGAAGAATCACCAACAACTTTGTCCAAACTACGTCCCACAGCCAAACAAACGCGAGAAGTGACATAGAAACAACGCAAGGTCACGTAATATATCTTTCGTTATTAACTACATAATGGAAAAAGAAGGCTTTAGCTTTAGAAACTTGTGTTGCTCGCAGCTCATCAGATGACACATCACACAGACACAGTGCTTTTTTTACACTTTTGCACAGTGCAATTTTACACTAGTTTTTCCTCCATTTCTTGGGTCCAAATCAACTGAAAATGAGCCCTTTAAGCTTTCTCCCCCAGCCTCCCGCTGACCTGCAGGTAACCACGCTAGTGAATGCTGCTCTCTCATTGGCTGTAGGTGATCGCGGATGTTATTTTTAGTCAGAACACATTCACACATCACCGATAGCTCCAGATACTGTACTTATTGGCGATTCTCCCATAACGCATGCTTTATAGTTCACACTGTGTGATTGTCACTCGCGTGCACGAGCACCGATTTGCCTGTGATATCTCAAAACCTGTCGGCGAGTCAAAATCAGGGCTAAAATCATGCCGTCTGAACTCGGCATTATGCACTGCTGGTGCAACTGGGCCCAGGTGTATACAATACAAAAACCTTGTAATAAACTGTCAGTACATTTTCTGTTATTTCACACATTTATTTCTCTTTATATAACTTTTTATACATTATATTTCAACCAAAAAGTCACTGTGTTAAACTTCAGAGCTGGATTTTCAACATTAAAATTCAACAGAGCAGAGATCAAGGTCCCATAATGCAAAAACAAATGGAAAACACTTGTGAATCACAAAATACGGAAAAATACAGAAACATTTATTTTTTACAGTGCATGGGAACCCTCAATTTACTTTGTTAAAGGCATTTTGATATTCACTCTAAATATTGAGCATAGAATAATCCCATTTATTCATTGGCACAAGTATAGTCTCCTTATCAGGGCCGGAGCAAGCCGAACTGCCGCTCTAGGCAATGGACTAGCACGCCACCCTCAACCCAAAAGTGAAAACGAACCTGACCAGTTCATAAAGTGAGGACGAGGGGTTGATGTTGCGGATGAGTCAGTACGTTGGGTTGAGCGGTGGGGCACGTTTGCTGCCCTCACTATTATGCCAGACCCATATTATGCAAGTGTTCTGTTGATGTTGTGGATGAACGTCAGTACGTTGGGTTGGGCGGCGGGGCGCGTTTGCCGCCCTCATTATTGTGCCACGCTAGGCGGCCGCCTAGGTCGCCTCTATGGATGCGTCGGCCCTGCTCCTCATTACCATCAGAACGGTTGCTCTGATGGACAAATTAAATGATTCATACAAACACACAGCCAATAATGATTTCTGAGACATGCAACCGTGTTGTTACACAACATTACACAGTAGAAATCAGGACTGGAATGTTTGATGTGACATTTAATCTAGCTTACCATTGAATCCCGAGTGTTTTGATTATCTACGCTTTTATGTGGAGAGTCTTTGGAACTGAACAACACTTAAGAGCAGAGAAGGAGAAATGCTGAAAAATAAAGAGAAAGACAGACAGATGTGCACAAACATGCTTTGCTCCGAGGCATTTTCTCCATAGATGGAAGGAGCGAAATTGAGAAGAACAACATCATCTCTTCTCAGGACTGTCAGTGTGGGGTGTTTTATGCTGTGTTTGTTCACTAATGATGGGCACCTTGAAAGTTTGATTTGTATGTGGTATAGGAGTACAGAGGTGTAGGAGATTCTGAGGTCAGATTCTCATCACTTCAGGAACCTTTTACCTGAGGAGACAGACGTGTGTTTTGTCTAGCTGAATATAAGTGTGTCTGTGAAACAGAGCATATAAAATAACAGACAGGGACAAAATGTAGAACACAGATGGAAAGATGAAAAAAATTAAGTTGTGAGGGCTGAGTTTCAATTAAACGTGTTTTATAAATGTATTAATGCAACCCAGGTTCATTCAAAAAAATGTACCCCTATACACATTTCTGGAGAGGGCCATACGTCTAAGGAACTATGTTTTTTTTTTTTTTTTTTTTTTTTGCGAATCCACGCTTATTGAGATCTCAAATTTATCTTGTGAGTGTCATCTGTGCCTGCTTTTCTCGCATAAATCCAACAGTGGCCGCTGTCGATTGACTGACTGACAGACTGACCCACCTTCCTCCTCCTCGAAACCCAACCGATAATGTTTTCAAAAGGAATCTAGAAAAAAAGGAAAGCACTTACCGCCTGATTTTTACCCAGTTTTTAGATTTTACCACATTCTCACCTGGTTATTTACTTGTTGTTGTTTTTTTGGCTTTTGTTTTTGTCTTACCTGCTTTCTGGAATTGTTCTTTGCTGGAGTTGACTTGTCATCGCAGTCAACTCCTCTCCAGGTCACATATCCGATATATGCGGCGAGCCACTGAACAGCATCATACCACCCTGTAGTGTTCATTTTAAAGAGAAAATGCAGCCATATGTACTTCTGGCTACATAATTCGCACTCTCCAGTAATGCATATAGGGCTACATTTTCAGAATGAGCCTGTTTTGCATAAACATGGTCATAAGAAACATATTACATAATTGGCATAGCACCATGTAAAAATTATGTTACTAATTATGCTACATTATATAACTTAGTTTCAAAATATTTGTAGCATACTTTATTGTTGGAAATACAAAAAAATGCATGTTACAAATCTGACAAAACTTAAATCTGACAAAGTCAAATCTGCCATAAAACTATTAATAAATTACTGTAAAAACAAAAAATGGCCTTTGAATTCACATGATGAATACATTTTTGTGAAACCATTAAAATTTAATATTCTGTTGTCAGTTTCAGTATTTACTACAGCTAATTTCTACCATTAGATTAAACAAATGTAAATAATAATAATCTCATAATAATAATAAAGATGACTTATTTTTTTCTTAATAATGTTTTCTAATAACAAAACCATTCTCATAATAATAACTTAACATCTGCTAATATTGAGAAATGTTCTCATAATGACCTATTTTCTTATGATAATTACTTTCTCATAAAAATAATATATTTTCAAAAAAATAATGAGAAATTCTTTCATAATACAGACTGATCTCATAATATTGAGAAATGTGTTGAAATAATGACTTATTTTTTCATGACTTTCCCATAATGAGATATTTTCCTCATAATAAGGAGAAACTTTCTCATAATTTTGACTTATTGTTTCATAATAATGACTTACTTTCCCATAATGAGATATTTTGTCATAATAATGTAAACTTTTCTTAAAATAATGACTTATTTTCTCATAATTTATAAGAAAGTCATTTTTATTACACTTAAAAAAATGACTTTTTCCTGCTTGTTCAAACTACTTATTTAAAATGAGTTGAACCAACACAATTCTTAGTTGTTGTTTTTTCAGGACAACTTAATTGTTTTATGTTCAATTCACTTAAAATTGTACAAAAAATTAAGTCTGTGTTGGGACAACATGAAGGAATTGTGTAGAACCCAACATTTTTTACAGTGTAGGAAGTATTTTAATAATAAGACAATGTTTCTCATTATTAAGGGATAAAATAAGACATGACTATGAGAAAATAAGTCATTATTACAAAAAAACTCATTTTTATGAAAAACTAATTATGGGGACATTTCTAAATATTATTAAATGTTAAGTCATTATTATGAAAAGGTTTCAGGACAAAAAGTAATTCCAGTTCATCTCCAGCCCACAAACACAAAGTATTCGTTAATCAAATAGGTTTTGCAAAAAATTCACAATAGCCAAAACATTTTCATGATGGAAAGTGACACCATAGCATGCATTTTAATCGGCTTGAGCGAAGGAATCAGAGAAACAATAAATTTTGATTGCAGCCCACTGGGTTCAAAAGTTATGAAGATAAACATAGGTGAAACTTTGGACAATTGGTGGCGCTAGAGAGTTAAATTTTTCATGTTTGCTCTGCTTAATTTTGAGACTGCCCTCTATCATTGTGCCAAATTATACAACTTTCCCGTATTTGGCTATATGGGCTGCCATTCAAATTCGGCAGAAGAAGAAGAAACGGAAGAATAATAACAGTAATAGTAGCAACGATAACAAATTTTATATTGACATTATTAGCATTTACAATTTTGTATAATCATATTTTATGGTAGTCACATTAAAATCTTGGCAATTTCATTACTTACTGCAAACCAGAGGCAATCTAAATATATTTTGAGTATTAAAAGTGGATTGACGAGCAGTGTACCATGACTAAAAGAGTGGTTACAAACATCCATGGAATCAAAACCTCATAAAAACGTTTGTTCTTAAAATGCAACCCAAACTCATTTACATAAAACATTCTGCAAATCATCCCATGCAAATGACGATTCAGAAATGGTCTGAAATCAGTAAAAACAACAAGGAGACAATGAGAAAATAAGAATGGTTTATTAAGTTTCAATCTGGTAATAGTCATTCATGATTCGTTTACATGTTTTTTTGTAATCGTTCTAAGGTAAACACGATTGGTACTGTTGTTTCCAACAATGATAAATGCCTTCGTTCTTACCCGCCCTGTTCTCACCAGCCGAAACTCTCACGCAAGCTTTGAGTATTTAAAACCTACAAATGTGTATCTAAATGCATATGAAAACGCGCACACTCCCATTCAATCCCCAGTAAAGTGCACACTCATAAGACACATACGCAGACACGTTTACATTGACATTCACTCTTGACATTGTCTGCGGCAATTGGAGGAATGCTTTAATTCATTAAAACTCATTCCCTTACTGCACTGGTCACGCCCACTCAAAAGCCCCTCCCCCATGAATCCCTCCCAGCGCCGCCCACCAATACAGACTACAACAATCTCACACTGTCCTATAATAATGGGACCTATTCAACCGAGAGCAATGAATGAGATGTTTGTAACTATGAAATGTGATTCAATTTGCTGGCACGTAAACAAAGAACATGAAACGAACAAAAACAAAATTATAATTTGGCATTAGCAAAGACAAGGGAAGATCCCTCAAGAAAGCAGACAAAACTCACAAAGTTTCAAAAAAGGATCAAATGATCAATAAATAACTCAATAAATTAAGTATATAAAGTAACGTACTCAAAGAGCAGTTGAATATGTATCATACGGTAAAAACTAAGTCTGCATCGCAAAGTCTTCGATATAAAACAGCGAACTGCAGTTTACAAGTCGAGCGCTCTTACAAAAAATGCTAATCTGTGGCACCGGCCAATCCAGCGCCTCTTCGAGATGACACGGTACAGTACATACTATAGGAAATTAAAGTATCTATCCATCTACCGCTCGTTCAGTCGTGCGCTGCTATGATGACCAAACATCTCAGGTCACACAATGTACAAAAGTGATGGTCTCTGACCGATAACGTGCCTCTAGTTTCTAAGTTCAGCAAAGGAACAAAGAAACTAGACTGTAAAAAAAATCTGTAAATTGACGTTTTTGTTTTTTTTTCTCGGCTAATAATGGCTGTTAATCTACATAAATTTATCATAATATAACAGACGTTAAATTGCAGAAATTTACCAGAAAATTACATTTAAGTAAATTTCTGTAATTTAACGTCCGTTATTCTACAGTAAATTTCTGTAATTTAACGTCCGTTATTCTACAGTAAATTTCTGTAATTTAACGTACTTTACTCTACGGTAAATCTTGTAATTTAACGTCCGTTATTCTACAGTAAATTTTTGTAATTTAACGCCTGTTATTCTACAGTAAATTTCTGTAATTTAACATTCGTTATTCTACAGTAAATTTTCGTAATTTAACGTACATTATCCTATAGTAAATGTCTGTAATTTAACATACATCATTCTACCGTAAATTTCTGTAATTTTATGTCCATTATTCCACAGAAAATATTTTTGAAATTTAATGTCTGTTATTATATGGTAAATTTCTGTAACTTAACGTCCATCATTCTACAGTAAATTTCTGTAATTTAACGATCGTTATTCCACAGTAAATTTCTGTAATTTAATGGCCTTTATTCTACATTACATTTCTGTAATTTAACGGCCATTATTTTATGTTTTTTTTTTCAGGCACCCCAGCTGCCGGGAAAAAAATGTAAAATTACAGATTTTTTTTACAGTGTAGATGCGTTTTTTCCCCCCACTCCAGCCTGGCAACTAACAGAAACTGCTGCCGAGCCTTTCTGTGATCGATTCATAAGCCTGACACCTGAACTTAGTGACTGGCGAATGAGTTTTATTGATCTCCGCTGCAGCGCTATCAATTACCGACACATATTGCAGTCACAAAGGTATGAATTGTGACAGAAAGTTAAGACAGGATCAAAGGTCTCCAGCGCTCCTTGAGTCTCTCAGCTGAAATTCGACGGACCACTGTGATGTTCGTCATCTCCATTGGAGCGCACGTCAATCTCAAAATGCCTCAGTCTGGTTCATTAGAGATGAGAACGGCGCAGCTCGAGGTAGAGAGACCTCACTGTCTAACCGCATTGTTTTTTTTTTTCCGTTGAAATGTTTGAGTTTGTTTGACAAGAGTGGACGTTCCACCACAAAGGCAAAATCTGAAAATCGACGCTCCTTATTCCTAAGGTCCAAAATTGTGGAGACAAAGGCCACTATTTGGGTGCGGTAGATCTACGTTTAGCTCCCGTGTTCAGGGCTCGACTAGGGGTGAATGGGTTCTGATTAGGTAATCCCTCCGCACAGGTTGAAGGAAAGGCGATGTTTTGTTTTGTTTTGTTTTTTTTCCGGAGCGCTCAGGTTTGCTCAGAGAGGACAGAGAGACAGTTGCTAGGACACGAGGAGAGCAGCAAGGAGGAGCGTCGCCACAGTGATTAACAGTCGGTCTCCGGACGGACTGCTGCCGCTCACACTCTTCTCCAGCTTAGGGATCTCAGGGTTAAACTCGTCTGAGAGACAAGAGGAAGAGAAAAAGTAAAGAAAGAAAGAAAGAAAGAAAGAAAGAAAGAAAGAAAGAAAGAAAGAAAGAAAGAAAGAAAGAAA
>CAIGQZ010000253.1:3077340-3090032 GCA_903798205.1 Danio tinwini
GTGTGTGTGTGTGTGTGTGTGTGTGTGTGTGTGTGTGTGTGTGTGTGGTTGTGTGTGTGTGTGTGTGTGTGTGTGTGTGTGTGTGTGTGTGGTTGTGTGTGCCTGTGTGTGTGCGTGTGTGTGTGCGTGTGATAATCCTCACCTGTAGAACAGCAGACATACACCCGCAGTCTTAAACAGCTGTGTCCGTGATGATGGATCGGTGTAGCTGAAACAACACACGACAGCACAAACATTAACCTACTGCCACCTCCTGGACAATGACAGGCAGTTCAGCTTCAGAATGTAATAAATACATGCTTACTACCAAATGGACAGCATGCAGTAGAGTATACAGTGTTCCAATAAGTAAAACAGTGGAATAATAATGAACATGTAAATATTAGTATTCTGATACTGCAATCATGGCACTCTCCTAGCTGTTATGGCTGTCAGGAATGTAGCGTCTACTGCAAAAAAAGAAAAAAAAGAAGAAGTCTGTGCTCTAGACATCATCCTTTTGAGGTTTTTATTAAATCTAAACAGAAGGCGGAGGTGTCTGAGAAAGGCTGTTCAGCTGAAGTGCTGTCAAGTTGTTTTAAACCCAGTTTAGACTTAATAAACGCTTCAAAATCCCCCCCCTCCCCCCCCAGAGTTTAGTCTGTAGAATTTCCTTTAAAAACTACAATATTGCTTTGCTGTCATGTGACCTAATGCAGAAAGTACACAAAATTTAGGTATACTTTCTGTAAATATATTAACATTTGTAAATCGAAAACCTATAGATCTAGTCAATCCCATTTGATTGGAGGATACAATGATATTTTCTGCACAGTTTTAGTAAGACATGCACTATAGATATAGAAAGTAATACAGTAAATGAAGCAAAGTACTAGTCAAAACTAGTATTCTATTTTGTTCATGTCCCATTTTGGTGTCACTACTCTTGTCCCATTCCAGCGGGTGTATTCTGTAATTGAGGATAAAAATCTAAGATAGTTGGTATGTTTGCTCAGAAAAAAATAAACGGTCACACTTTACAATAAGGTTCATTAGTTAATGGTAATTAATGCATTTACTAACATGAACAAACAATGAACAATACATTTACTACAATATTTGTTCATGTTACTTAACGTTAGTTAATAAAAATACAGTTGTTCATTGTTAGTTCATGTTAACTCACAGTGCATTAACTAATGTTAACAAGCATGGACTTGGATGTTAATGATGCATTAGTAAATGTATAATTATGATTAATAAATGCTGTGCAAGTGTTGTTCATGATTAGTTGTTGATTATATGTTAATGATTATATATATACATATAATGTTGATGATTATATGTTAGTAAATGCATTAACTATTGAACCTTATTGTAAAGTGTGACCAAATAAACAAAACATTTTCAAACATAATAAAAAATCAATAGAGCAGGAAAAACAGCATACTAAATATCATTTCCATATTGTTAAGGAATATAATATTAATAATACGGTTGCGCAGTGGGTAGTATGATCGCCTCACAACAAGAAGACCCCTGTTTCACTGGCTGGGTCAGTTGGCATTTCTGTGTGGAGTTTGCATGTTCTCCCCGTGTTCACGTGGGTTTCTTCCAGGTGCTTCGGTTTCCCCCACAGTCCAAAGAAATGCGCTATAAGTAAATTAAATAAACAAAATTGGCTGTATAAGTGTGTGTGTGTGTGTGAATGCAAAAGTGTATGGGTGTTTCTCAGTGTTGGGTTGGGGCTGGAAGGGCATCCGCTGCATAAAACATTTGCTGGATTAGTTGGCGGTTCATTCTGCTGTGGCGACCCCTGATTAATAAAGAGATTAGGCCGAAGGAAAATGACGAATAATGTATGAATGAGTGAATAATAATAACCTATGTTAATTGGCCAGTAACCACAACTACAATGAATATGGATGAACAAATAAATAAAGCAGAAATATCAGCATATTAAATACTACAGTTTTCATTTTAATATTGCTTGGTATAATAGCATGGCAGCATGCTATTCTGAACTAATAACAATTTTATTAATAAAAATTAGCATTATCAACATGCTTTATCAACATGTACTGCATTATCAACATTTCCTTCACTTCCGTCAATTGGTGAAGTTTGTTTCTCACCACTGTCGCCACTGGCTTGCTTGGTTAAGGACTTGTGGAGCTGCGCATCGATGGATTTGCTCTTCAGTTTTGAAACTTTAAGCAGTGAAATTTAAACCACACTGAACTGATCTAAACTGAACTTCAACTCTGAAAACTAAACTGACACAGTTTCAATTTACTAGAACTTCTATGTTAAGCTGCTTTGACACAATCTACATTGTAAATGCGCTATAACAATAAAGAGGATTTGAACATTAGCCACTAAAATAACATGTAATGACATGTAATGAGTTCATTTGACGTAATGCTTTAAATAAATATGGTTACTCAAATAATAAAAGTAAATATGAATGCACAAAGTTGAGCACAACAAAGTATTACAAGCACAAGTATTCAATATATAAACAGTGTGTTACTACACTGTTCCTCACAAACACATACTAGCACTATTATATTACCTAATTCCTACTAAAAACCACTTATAATGACGATTATAAGAACCAAGAACAGCAACGGTTTAGCTTTTTATGACAACTCTCTCTTTCCTCATTAAAGGAACAGTTCACCCAAAACTTAATAATAACTCTATGAGTTTTTTGCTTCTGTTGAACACAAAAAAATATATTTTGAAGAATGCTGGTTGCTGGCACGCATCGAAAAAAAAAATACTATGGAAGTAAATGAGTCCCAGAAACCAGCATTTTACAAAAAATCATTGTTTGTGTTTGTGTTAGGGTTAGGGTTAGGGTAAGGTTTGGGGTTAGAAAGCAAAGTGAAGTACTAGTAAATGATGACAGATTTTGTTTTTGTGAACTATCCCTTTAAGGGAAACAGGTTGCTTTTGCTTCTGTACCTGTAAGTCTTTCATATGCAAATGACTTTTAACCTTTACCCTAACCTTAACCTTTTTTTGCATGAGAGAGTCCTTCAAAGGGCGTCTAAACTATACTGAACTCTTTATTTCAAAAAAGGACAAACTTAATTATTTTATGTTCAATCCACTTAAATTTGTTAACTTAATATACAGTTAAATTCAGAATTATTAGCCCCCCTTTTAAATTTTTTCCCTTTTTTAAATATTTCCTAAATGATGTTTAACAGAGACAGAAATTTTTCACAGTATGTCTGATAATATTTTTTCTTCTGGAGAAAGTCTTATTTGTTTTATTTCAGCTAGAATAAAAGCAGTTATTAATTTTTTAAACACCATTTTCAGGTCAAAATTATTAACCCCTTTGAGCAATTTTTTTTTTGATAGTCTATAGAACAAACCATTGTTATACAATAACTTAATTACCCTAACCTGTCTAGTTAACTTAATTAACCTAGTTAAGCCTTTAAATGTTGCTTTAAGCTGTATAGAAGTGTCTTGAAAAATATCTAGTCAAATATTATTTACTGTCATCATGGCAAAGATAAAAGAAATCAGTTATTAGAGATGAATTATTAAAACTATTATGTTTAGAAATGTGTTGAAAAAATCTTCTCTCCGTTAAACAGAAATTGGGGAAAAATAAACACGGGGCTAATAATTCAGGGGGCTAATAATTCTGACTTCAACTGTATTTGTGTTGGGAAAACATGAAGGAATTGTGTAAAAACCTTAATATTTTACAGTATACTGCTCCTTTAAGGCAAAGCCGAGATAAAATGAACACTAAAATAAATAGCATTGATCAAAACAGATACGGCATGCGTTTATTAAATTATCCATTTCCACAAGCCGCAGATACCATCAGCGATTGATGAATTGCCCACAAACGAACTCCCCCCCGAGCTCAGACAAAGATAACGTTTCTTGTTTTCAGGTTGATAAACATATGGGCCACGCTATCATAGAAATGTTGGAGCGTGATAGCATTTTTCAATAGCAATGACTGTCATACTATCGCTAATAACCTGCCTGCGGACCGCACTAATGAAGACGACTATTAGCATTAGGTGAGACATGCATCCGAAAAATCGCCATTAGCGATGCTCTATTAACACTCGCTTTCTATTCTGCATTCAAAAAGTTTTTAATCAAAGTGGGTGAGCTCTAATTGGTAGTGATTGACCCAAATGCCAGGAAGACTGATGATCGGCGGCCTGGTGTAACATTCGCACCCCCGATAACAAGCCCCTTTGGATGGCGGAGCTGTCACCATTTCACCAACAAGGCACTTTTGAGAGCAAATGGACTGCTGGGAGAGATGCATCTGAGTCCGTCCTTTCTTTTATTCTCAGTTGTGATAAAAATGAATGAAACATTGTGGCGTTTTGAAATAACTCGCCGTCTTATAGATCGCTGGGGTCACAAATTGTTTTCTTCACAAGTTTCGCTTTTGTTAAGCGCATCTCTGTGAGTTATCTGTCACCCTGCGCATAACGGCCAAAGTTCTCTCTTCCTTTATTCCCGATTCAAAAAAACCTGAGGACAGGAAGAGCCCTGATTGGCTCGGCGGTACAATCGCCACATCATGAAAGGGAGGATCCTGCCAAGGCACTTCTGCTAACAATGTCCCCTTGAACAAAGCAACTAAACCTCCATCTGCTCGCCAGAATGCCTTTCCCTGCGTAATAACCTTTTCTGTCAGAGGAGTTTAGATAAAGTATGCCTACTGCACCCTGGCAAAAGCACACTTTAAAGGATTATTATGTTAAATACAAGTTAAGCTCTGCGGACGCCATCTGTGGCATGCTGTCAATAACCACTGAAAATGATTTCCACTCGCACCTGAGTTAGTTTGAGCTGAAATCCACTTGTAATTGTATAGAGTTTTTGCCCCAGATACTTCTATTGTAAGCTTGTTTTCATGGTGAATAAGTGTGAAAGGTTGTCTGTGATGCTAGCTTTCCGTCCACATTTTCATTTGCAAATATTTTGGACAGCCTATACAAAGGTGCATGCAATCAACAAGACAAAATTATATGTACAATTGTATTATTAAGACAACACTGCTTATAAAAGCTAAGACTAAAACATGATGTTGAATATTTTCTGGACGTGCTTCAAAAACAGAAATGTGACATAAGTTCTTTAAGTCATAGTCTAAAAAATGTTGGGTTGCATTAACCCAAGGTGGCACAGTGGCTCAGCACTGTCGCCTGACAGCAAGAAGGTCGCTGCTTCGAGTATCGGCTGGGCCAATTGGCATTTCTGTGTGGATATTACTTCTATCGGGTGCCGTTGCTTTTATTTAGAACACAGTGTAAATCACTCGCTCTGGTCCTCAATCTGGCAACCTGCGCTTCAGTTTATTTTGATCTAGGAGTGCAATACCTAGTTTAACCACTGGGTGTCAAACTTACATACTGCACCTTTAATTGCTATATGTTTAATCCACAAAAATGTATTAATAAAAAATACAGTTAAGTTAACAATCAATTTGTGTTGGGACAACATGAAGACATTGTGTAGAACCCTGCATTTTTTTCAGTGTGTAACAGTGAAACATTCACTGTAAAAATTGCTGGGTTCCACACAATTGATTTGTGTTATGATAACATTAATAAAATGAGTTAATGTATTTGTTTTTACAAATTTAAGTGGATTTAACATAAAACAATTAAGTCGCCCTCAAAACAACTCAAGAATTGTGTTGTTTCAGCTCATTTTAAATAAGTAGTTTGAACAAACAGCAAAAACCTTTTTTGAGTGCATTATCTGTTTACATGGTTTTATTAATAAATAAATTTCTAACATAATAAGTTACAAGCCTCAAAAATGAATGTACACTAATCTATAATAATTTTATTGATACAACAAACAACAAACGTACTTCGTTTTTTAGTTTAAATCATACAAAAGAACTGAATACTCACATATATAATAGTACTCATGTCCCACGTTGAACTCGTAGCCTAGCGAGAAGGCGCTGTAACGCTGGAATTTTTCAGAGAATTTAATGGGTGCGTGGGGGGCGTGTGGCCGGTTACACTCCCAGCGTTTGAAGCCCATCTGGGGGTCGCAGGTGCGGTAGCCTCTGTAACTGACCATGTAGAGAACATACTGCTCTGCCACGCCGCGCTCTAGTGCCCCCCGCTGGCTCTGGTTGTAGTGCGGACAGTAGATGTCCAGGTAGTCATTCACACTGACCTGTACAGTGTAGCCCTCTCTCCTCAAACTGAAAGACAAAAACAGAAAGAATATTACTATTATTACAAAGAATACATGCTTTTCTATTTGAATGGTTGTGAGATACTTAGCGATTTTCTGATAACTAGATAGAAACAAAATCTAATTCAAATTCAAATTTTAGGCAGCACGTTGGCTCAATGGTTAGCACTGTCGCCTCACAGCAAGAAGGTCGCTGGTTCGAGTCCTGGCTGAGCCAGTTGGCGTTTCTGTGTGGAGTTTGCATGTTTTCCCCGTGTTCACGTGGGTTTTCTCCGGGTGGTCTGGTTTCCGCCACAGACATGCGGTATAGGTGAATTAGATGAACTAAATTGACCGTAGTGTATAAGTGTGTAAGTGTGTGTGAATGTGAGAGTGTATGGGTGTTTCCCAGTACTGGATTGCAGCTGGAAGGGCATTTGCTGTCTAAAACATATGCCAATAGTTGGTGGTTCATTCCACTGTGGTGACCCCTGATAAATAAGGGACTAAGCTAAGGAAATTGAATGAAATTTATATTTTGTCACACACAGATTCATACTCGTATGAGATGCAGTGAAATGCTTACACAGCCTCTTGTGACCATACCTGCCAACATTTGTCTCCGGGAGAAAGGGGGGGGGGGGAGGTGGGGCGGGGGGGGAAAGGGGGGGGGGGGATGTCGGAGAGAGACTGAAAAGGGTGCCTGGTCTGTCAGGGCAGGGGAGTCAGCTTCAACACTTCCCATTCACTTTGAATGGGTGACGACGTGCAACAACTTTAATCATAAAGTAAGCACAAAACAACAGTCTACATCTGGAGCTCTTTCACGGGACTCTACACTTGTAAACACTCGCTGCATCGGGCGCGCGGCTCTCACCTCCGCCAACAGCGCTACCAAGCCGACCAATCACAGAGCTTGCGCTACGCGTACGCGTTACTTTTTTGAGAGGTGTGCGTCAACACTGTCGACAGTTTTGGCGAGGGACTATGCGTCCACACATAGCTGCGCAGTAGCATATGCGAGCGCTTGACATAGAAGTATAAATCTGCCTTCAATGCACAGCTACGTGCGCCGTGGGTTACAGCGATGACTTGGAGCAGAAGTATAAACCAGGCTTTAGTGGCGTTGATCGCTGCAGAAGTTGGGACTTTCTCAACTTTTCAAGTGCCGACGGAAGCGCCAGCCAATCAGATCGCTGTATGCAAATCAGCTGACGCTGCTATGACAATCGCGTCAGCCCCAACTTCAGACACGCCCTCTGTCAAGCATTGACGCTGAAGCCCCGTGTGAATGGGGTGTTATAGATTGTACCAATCACCTGAGGACTGGGGAAAGGAGTTGAAATTCCGAGTGTTTTTCTGGAAAAATGACAAACCGGGAGGTGAGTCTGAAATACGGGAGACTCCCGAGAAAAACAGGAGTGTTGGCAGGTATGCTTGTAACCTTAAAAATAAAAGCAAATATAAAGTATTTAAAGACTTTTAATATAGAGTAAGTGATTGTAGGAAAAAAGTAGGGGAAAGTGGGGACGAAAGCAACGTGGAACAAAGTTAACAAATCGATTGCCAAATACCATCTAATTTCGGGGCCGTGTAAGTAAATGTTAAAGTAAACTATTATAGTGGTTCTTTTTTGCTTATTACAAATTGTGTTTCTCTTTTCATGCATCACAGTAATGGTCAATCTACAGGTTATTTAGTGCAATAACACATCCGTAAGTTTGCGATCTCTGAGTTTTTCAGTTTAAAAGTAAATCAGGTTTAAATGGTAAGAGTTCCTGTTGGGACAGAAGTATGTCCCACTGCCATACATTATTTTGCACTTCCACTTAGAGTTTTCAGTGCTTTGATTAATATTCATTCTTTTTCTTTTCAGCTTAGTCCCTTTATTAATCTGGGGTCACCACAGCAGAATGAACCGCCAACCTATCCAGCATACGTTTTACGCAGCGGATGCCCTTCCAGCTGCAACCCATCACTGGAAAACATCCATACACTCTCATTCACACCATGGACAATTTTAGCCTACCCAATTCACCTATACCATATGTAAAACGCATGTTTTTACGCAGCGGATGCCCTTCCAGCTGCAACCCATCTCTGGGAAACATCCATACACACTTATTCACACTCATACACTACGGACAATTTAGCCTACCCAATTCGCCTGTACCGCATGTCTTTGGACTTGTGGGGGAAACCGAAGCACCTGGAGGAAACCTACGCGAACGCGGGGAGAACATGCAAACTCCACACAGAAACGCCAACTGACCCGGGCAAGGCTCGAACCAGCTACCTTCTTGCTGTGAGGCGACAGCACTACCTACTGCACAATTTTGATTAATACAGTATGTTTTCTAAAATTAATCCATGTTGTTGTAGAAAATGTTAACATGGATTGGATTGAAACATTTGATGGAACTGAAATTGAAAATGAAAATGCAGTTTAATACTTTTTTTTTTTAGCAAAAATACAGGACAAACTATGTTTGCAGTTAACATCAACAAGGTCATAGTCAGATATAATTAAAATAAATAAGATTAAGCTGGTAAATCTAGCAAATTTTGTTGTGTCACTTTTGACCCACCTGCATTACTTTCGTTCCTAATTGGGTCAAAAGTAACAATGTGCAACTTTTGTTTAAAGTGAAGTTATATTAGAGTTGTTTTACATTTCCACAGCAAAATAGATATTTATGACTAAATCATTATCTTTTAAAAATAGATTTTTATAAAAGAATTGTACTTTCCCCTACAAAGTATAACAATCTAAAAGAGCTATCCGTACAAACAGAAACGGTGGTAAAAGGAAAGTGTAATGATTGATCTCATTAACCTTTCTAAAATATATAAGTCTCGCTTGAACGGAAAAGCAGTTATGTTTCAATTCTTTGCCACAGCACATTTATCCGGATCATTTTTCATGCTTAATGTGTGCGAGACCCCGATCAAACGACAGGGGGCAGTGTTTCATTTCGCGTCAGCCCCTTTCATTTGACTCTCTTTGTCTCGCACTGAAAAAAAAACGTGCTAATACACACACTTGCGCGCTTCTAGGTCAGGTCCCGCAGGAGATTATTATTCAATTACAAAACGAGGATCAGAAATGTCACCCACTCCTCTTCCGCTAACCCCTTTCTCCTCGGTTTCTGTGTCTTTTCTTCAACACTTCCTTTTTTACACTCTTTCTGTACTACCACATGCAGTGCTGCCTCTTTTTTGGGCTTTTAAAATGTGCGTTATTCACGTGACCTCTTTATAGCTCTGCTCCTCCTTTTTTTACTCACCATATCTGCTGTTCTACTTCTTTCTTCCTACATCATTTTTTCTCTCCTCTTTTTTTAAATCAGTGTCTTTCTTTGCCTTTTATCAATACACAACAGATGGCAATCACATCCTTGATTAGGGCTTTGTCTCTCGCTCTCACACGCAGGCTGAATGAATTTTTTTTTGTCATGCAGTGTGTTTTGGGGAGGGATGCTTCAAAGCTGCTATATTTAGGAAGAGGGAGCAGGCAAGGAGAGGAAAAATAGAGAGATAAAGGGAGAAGATGAAAGAGTGAGGAAAGATGAAATGAGAGTGCAGGAAAACAAAGGATGAGATGGGTACGGAGAGGCGCAGAATTGGGACGCCAGCGTGCTTGACGCTCCTGAAGATGATGATGTTGAGGAGTGTGTGAGTGTGTGTGTAGTAGCAGTCATGTTCAAGCCACACTGGAGGGACCAAATGTCCCCAAAAGAAGAGTAAAAACTAAAATGTCACATTATGACACCAGCCAAAAGCTCCCAAGAGGGAAATTGTGAACTAAATATACAAAAATAATGTTCTCATGAAAATCCCAGAATGCACCTCATAAAGTCGGCCGAGTCAATGTCTGGAGAGCTCAAATTCTTTAACTTAATGTGTCGTGTTTCCTTATTTTGGTGGCTTTATTTTCATTCTAAAATGTTAGGAAAAGGTCATAATAATAATAAAAAAAAGATGAGTAACTTCTGACTTAGAAGTGTGATTTTGTGTGACTTGAACTCACTATATTAAGGTCTGTTCACACTGAGAATTATAATTAGTTGATTTAGTTCTAAAAATCTTTCAAAATAAAAAAAATATATATATATAAAATAAGTATTAAACACCACCATTTTTCTCAGAAAACATATTTCTGAAGGTGTTGTTGACTTGAAATGTTAACCAGATGTTAGAAACAACCTAAGAAATGCATATATGCAAAGACATCAATATTAATTAGTTTACAAATGAAGGAAAAACTATTGAACACATGAGAAAAGGGAGGTGTAGAAAGGCAGTGAAAGACCAGACAGCAGCTGAAGTCTCTCTGTAGTTCTTCAGCAACACTCTGCTCTTCAACATTGTAAATTAGCTGCTTCAGTCCAACGTCTACATTAGCAGGATGATGAAGATGAAACCAGAGTGGACATTTCAGCAAGACCATGATTCAAAACACAGCCAAGGAAACTCTTAAATGCTTTCAGAGAAAGACAATCAAGCTGTAGAATGGCCCAGCCAATCACCTGGCTTAAATCAAATAGAGAATACAAAATAAAAATCAGATTTGATAGACGAAACCCACAGAACCATCAAGATTTTTACTCTCTGTTGAAGTCTGTGAAATGTTACACCTGAGCAATTCATGTGACGTCATTCTTCATATGAGAGGCGTCTTTAAGCTGCGTCACCAAAAAAGCTTTTTATACAAAGTATTAAATGCATTTCCGTAGTTCAGTACATTATCCTTGTATCATTCAATTGTTATTACACATAAAAAAAATTCTGATTATTTTTGTTTTGTTTTGTTATCTTTTTATGTTACTATTTTTACCAAAATCTGGTTCAATTCCATGTCAACAGCTCCTTTGGAAATATAATTTCCAGAAAAAAAACATGACGTTGTTGAATGGAAACAATTTTTTCCCCTACCCTATGAACCATAAAACATAAACAGCCGCTTCATTTTGCTGTAAAGAGTTTGTTTTTTAAAAGTGACAGACAACAAAACTGCATACATGTTTTTAATAAACAGAACAATACACTAATGTGTTATTTTTAACACTAATTATTAGTGGGGTTTTTTATGTAAATGGTCCTTTAGACCACCTTCCAAATTCCAGCTTTGTAAGTCACTGAACTCAGTGTGCTTCTGATTGGCAAAAAATGTGTCGTTCCATTTGGGCTATATGAAACAATGTGCTATATGCACAGCTAATGTTTTTCAGCCAACAGTAAACTTCCCGTGAAAGATTTTCTGTGACTATTTAAAATTTTATAAGGATCCATTTACAGCATCGACATCGTAATGTAATTAAAATACAATCAGTTAAATAAACTTAAGTATTCTTTTAGTTGTTCAAGCATAAAACTAGATGATTGACAATGTAAACTCTAGCATCGTCAGTGGCAGCAGGCTACCATGGAGAAACTCCTGTGGGTAAAATACTGGGGTAAAATAAATTTGCATATTTTCAAGTCATGGCAGAGAAAATGGAATTTAATGCTTGTCCGGTCTAAGACCCACTTTATATCGTATATCTATCAGGCAGTGAAGATCACTTATTTTTAAGGAGAACAGATCTTAAACATGACAATTTTGTAATGGAAAGATAGTTAATTGGAAGCCGTTAGGCTGGCTGTCTAAAAATTAAAAGTCCATATGCATATACCCTATTGTGATTCTTACTTACTACACTTTTCAACAATATATTTATATTGAATCATAAAGTGATAAAAAAATGCTCAAATTTAATTATAAAAAAAATGTTCATAGGTATGTCTAGGGTTCGTTTGTAGTCTAGTCTAGCGATTATATCTTACTTTATATAAAACCAGTAAAGCTCCAGTGAATTCTCCTACCAGCAACATCGTTTTTTGAGGATTCTAAAAATTTTCTGTCCATACGGACACATTTTCAAGAAATATCTGCGTCCTCATGGAAATGAGAAAACTGGGTTAAAACTGTTTATTACGTATGCCACACTTGTATGTGGCGCAGTAAACAAACACAGACAGAGCCGCAGGATACACTAACAGAAGAATGCAGTGAGCATACACATGAAGCCCTGAGTACGGACTTAAACACTTAAACATATTTAACTGCTAATGCTTCACCACATTATACTATGCAGCATTTTTGACATTTTCCAAGTCGTAAACTTTTTCAGGGCACAGGCAATGCCGGTGACGTGGCTGAAAGGCCAAAATGATTTTAAACTTTTGAAGATTCACCTAAAGCTGTAGCCATGTGGACGAGGCCTAAGATTTCATTAGTAACATTAGATAAACATAAATGCGCCCTAAAATAATCACGTAAAATCATTGAGTGAACAGTGAAAACTTAAATAATTAATCAGGGTCTATTTACTTTTGTAGTAAAAAAAAAAAAGTAAAGAAAAAATGTTTCTTGTTAACTTGCTGTTTACTTCTGACACATGTAAAAATAAACCCCAAAAATAGAAGTGACCATTGTGTGTGTGTGTGTGTGTGTGTGTGTGTGTGTGTGTGTGTGT
>CAIGQZ010000253.1:3090042-3102963 GCA_903798205.1 Danio tinwini
TGTGTGTGTGTGTGTGTGTGTGTGTGTGTGTGTGTGTGTGTGTACATGGTGCTTTTATTCATTTGACAACTCGCAAAAGGCTTATAAAATCCACACAATATACAAATAAAGTAGTGCCAGAATATCATCAGACTCACAAATCAAGATCTGCTGCAAGGAGATGTGTTTCAGATGCCTGTATTAAACTGGCAAACGGCAATCATGACTATGAAAAAAAGAAAACAAAACAAAAAACAGAGCATTCTGTCATTTTTATGGTCGTATCTTTATACATCTTGTTCTGTTTTTGGTTTGTTTAGATGTTTAGTTCCTTTTGCCTTATTTCAGTCAAACCACAAAACAAAGCTCACTCTGAGGTGTATTGAAACACATCTTCATAGTAGTCTCCGTCTGCTAGTTTTAACGGCAGCGTTCACTCTTTTTCAAATCATTTTAATTGAACGTGCAAAGTGTGAACACTCTTACACTCTTAGAAATAAAGGTACTGGGACGGTACCTTTTTAAAAGGTAAACTTTTGTACCTAACAGACCTACTTTTGTATCTTTAAGCTACAATGAGGTACACATATGCATTTTTAGGTACTAAATTGTACCTTAAGGGTCAAATTGTGGACCTGATTGGTACAAAAGTTTACTTTTTGAAAAGGTAATACCTCAGTGACATGTTTTATACCTTTATTTCTTAGAGTATAGGGGCCATTCACATGAAATGTGATTTTCCTTTCCAATGCTCTACTTACGCACGCCAACCTGATTTCACCAAGTAGGACATGTTCCTGGATTAACATCCATGTTGACCCTGGAACAACATTCTAATCAGCCAATCAGAATTAAGGGATACGTTTATATTTAAGTTTAGTCTTGGGTATAATTTACAGTTGGGTTTAGGGGTAGGGAATAGGTACGGTTTACATTTTCGAACAAAAATTATGTTCCAGGATCAACATATATGTTAATCCAGGATCGCATTGTACTTGGCAAAATCATGACATGCACTTATCTATTGTTTTCAAATGTAAATGCATGCTTGCCGGACGTATTTGAACATTACGCTTGTGTCTTTTAAAGCACTGTGCGCGTGAGCACCATGTTTTTTTTTATATGCAATGTGAAGTTAAAAGAACTTCAACTTTTATACGCAGTGCTGCTCATTTCTGTAAGTTACAAAGCAGTGGAGCAATCAGAAGTACTCGGAGGTAAAGTTTCTGTTTACAGGCACTCTGGCTGTATCCGGACACTCTCGTGCTTTATCAAAACCATTGTGTCTCGAATTTTTAGAAGCAAAGACACGTTTGGTGTGAATGAGCCCTTAGAATCACAACCTCTTTCAAAAACTCAGTGGAGTTATAAAGATATCAGGATTGCAAGAACATAATACATTTCAGTCTCATCCTCACACAAAGCTATTGTACATCTTCAGAAGACGGTGCACAAGTCCACTTTTATGTTACTTTTGCTTCCATTTTCAAGCTTGAAAGCTTCAGCTCCCCCGTAATTACATGCAAAAGATGCGACCAGCTCAATTCAGAAACTCTTTTGTTGCATAGAAGAAAAAGAAGTCTTCCAAACAGGTTTGGGAAGACTCAACGGTGAGTCAGTGACAAAGTGCTCATTTCGGGATGAACTATCCTTTGAGATGTGTTTGAGATTGCGCAGCTTTCCGAAACAAAAACAGTCTAATTCACATGTGGGTTCCTAATGTTGTAGTATCGTTGTGTGTGCACTTCAGTGTTCATAATGTATAGGTTAAGGGTTATGCAAGTATATGTCTGCCCTGTGACACCCACAGACGAGAGAAAGAAAGAGCGAGGGAGCGATGGAGCTTTCCCCTCGGGGATGTGCACATGTATTGAAGTGTGAAAACGGAGTAATGGTTTTCCCTCTTCCTTTTTTTTTCTCACTTTCCTATTCTGCTGTCTCATCATCATTCTCTTTTCAGTGGGAAGGAAAACCTTGTTAGTTAGAAGGCAAAGCGGGGAGGGAGAGACCGAGAGAGAGAGAGAGCCAGAAGATGAGGAATAAAAGTGATAGATAGAAGCAACATATCCAGCTTATAATCGTCTGAGGATACAATAAACAGCCGTCAGCATAAAATGCTCCCGGGCCAAAATCTCCAATCTAATGCTAAAGAAAATCACAAATTTATGCACTTTATCCTTCCATATGTGTTATGGATCAATTCCCTTTGTATGACTTTTTATATTTATTTATTTATTTATTTTTTATTGTTACTGACAATTTCTTTCATTTGCCTTTCGGCTTTTACTTTTCATCCATCCCCTTTATAATTTGTATTTATTTGTTTATTCGTGTATTCTAATTATATTGTTTTGAGCTACAGTTGCAATCAGAATTATTCAACCCCCTGATTTATTAGCCCCCCTGTTTATTTTTTCCCCAATTTCTGTTTAACCGAGAGAAAACTTTTTCAACACATTTCTAAACATAATAGTTTTAATAATTCATCTCTAATAACTGATTTATTTTATCTTTGCCATGATGACAGTAAATAATATTTTACTAGATATTTTTCAAGACACTTCTATACAGCTTAAAGTGACATTTAAAGGCTTAACTACGTTAATTAAGTTAACTAGGCAGGTTAGGGTAATTAGGCAAGTTATTGTATAATGATGGTTTGTTCTGTATACTATTGAAAAAATATATAGCTTAAAGGGGCTAATAATTTTGACCTTAAAATGGGTTTTAAAAAATTAAAAGCTGCTTTTATTCTAGCCGAAATAAAACAAATAAGACTTTCTCCAGAAGAAAAAATATTATCAGACATACTGTGAACATTTCCTTGTTCTGTTAAACATCATTTGGGAAATATAAAAAAAAGAAAGAAATTCAAAGGGGGTTGAATAATTCTGATTGCAACTGTATTCTTTCAATATCTGGTTCAACATGTTTCTCTTACATATATTCATTTTCATAATTCAATACAACAACATATATTTTGATTTGTTTTGCCTTTTTTATAGATATACTGTAATGTAATGTAATATAATATTATTATTTTTGGATTGTTTCTAGTCAAAATATCTTAAATCAAGAAGCATTTTCTAGACAAGCAAAACATATTGTCTTGGTTTCAGAAAAATACATCAAAATTAAGTGAGTTTTTCTTTAACACAAGCCAAATAAGGCCCATTAGGTAAGCAAAATAATCTTGTTTTCGCTTTGGAATCAAATTTTTTTTCACTTAACGCACTGACTATTTAGCTTGTTTTGAGGGAAAACTCACTTAATATTTTATTAAAATATTGTCTTGTTTTCAGAAATAAAAAGTCAAAATTAAAAGGTCAAAATTAATATAATATAATTCATTCATTCATTCAATTTCTTTTCGGCTTAGTCCCTTTATTAATCCAGGGTCACCACAGTGGAATGAACTGCCAACTTATCCAGCATGTTTTTACACCCTTCCAGCTGCAACCCATCTCTGGAAAACATCAATCACACACATACACTACGGACAACTTAGCCTACCCAATTCACCTGTACCGCATGTTTTTAAACTGTGGGGGAAACCGGAGCACCCAGAGGAAATCCATGAGAATGCAGGGAGAACATGCAAACTCCACACAGAAACGCCAACTGACCCAGCCGGGGCTCGAACTAGCGACCTTCTTGCTGTGAGGCGACAGCACTACCTACTGCGCCACTGCGTCGCCAATTTAATAATATAATATAATATAAGACTATATGTATTTTTATAGAGCATTTTATGTGTATGGCCATACACCCAAAGAGCTTAACAATCAGGGGGGGAGGGGGGTCTCTTCACACCACTACCAGTGTGCAGCATCCACTTGGATGATGCGATGGCAGCCACAGGACAAAGGCACCAGTGCGCTCACAACACACCAGCTATTGGTGGAGTGGAGATACAGTGATTAGTAGACAGAAAGCCAATTTGGTGGATGGGAATGATTGGGAGGCCATGATGGGTAAGGGCTGATGGAGGGAATTTGGCCAGGGTTACACCCTTACTCTTTTACAAGAAGTGCTATGGGATTTTTAATGACCACAGACAGGACCTCAGTTTATAGTCTCATCAGAAAGGTGGCGTTCACTGACAGTATAGTGTTCCCTTCACTTTACTTTATTAGGGCATTAGGACTCAAAGGAGCCAGGTACTAACCAGGCTCAGCCCAGCTTAGCTTCAGAGTAACCGGTCTTGGGCTGCAGGGTGATATAGCTGTGGCTCAAAAAAATCTATGTCTATCCAGAGTCTAAGGACAGCGTTATTTTGTTGTCCAATAACAATGTCAAATGATGTTGATAATTGGTTGATTTTAGGTTGTGTTGGAAAGTGACCAAAATCCAACGTCGAGTCAACATCTTAAACCAACGTCCTATTGACATCAAATACTGACATTTATTCGTCGAGTATGGCAACTAAAATCCAATGTCTGATAGACTTTATAGTGGTAATGTCGACACAATGTCAATCTGCATTAGACGTTGATATTTGGTGGTTTTTAGGTTGAGTTGGAAAGTGACCGAAATCCAATGTCTGTCCGACGTTGGACACTGATGTCGCTCTGTTGTTGGGTTCTAACATCAACCTGATTTTCATTTCCACCCAAAATGCAACCACGTAAAATTGACGTCCTGTGTCTGCAAGGATAGAACATGTACCTTTGTACTAACAGCTGCAGCCTGGTTTGTTTATGTTGACATTTATAATTCAGTTGTCTTTGTCAGCTAAATTACACCGCGGTACACTTGCCTGTCAAACAAGCAACACATACTATTATACGCTTTCCAACTACCAATTACAGTACATACATCCTTCAAACAGATGAACGATTAGCATCTCGCCATACTTTAAAAAAGCCTTAGCTACACCCATACAGTCGTATAAAAGTCACTAATGCTCCCATATCTATGCCAAACTATTCGGTTTCCTACCCGGCAGGCTCCGCGCATCATTATATGTTTTTATCACACAACTGCAGCTCTGTGCACAGTTTGCTTTCTGAGCTTTAAACATTGCAAAAACGGTATCTGACGCAGTCTTGGCTGGCTATTACTGTGATGGATTCCCTGTAAAAGGTTAAAGCTATAACACAGAAAATTCACTCCCGGGGGCAATGCGCGAATGATTCACATGGGTGGATAGAGAGAGAGAGAGAGAGACAGCCTGAGATACAGAGACAGAGGAAGACTCTCGAGTGTCTGCTGTACATAATCTAGAGAATCTAAAAAAAAGACTCTTGCATCTTTAGTGGTAATGGCTGAAACTTGAGAAGCGTGTTTTTTTTCTGTTAAAACACTTAGGGTATAAAGCCAAACACAGTGTTTTGCTTCTAACTGCACCTTAATGTGTTTCTAAGTATCAGTGTTCAGCGATTTGCAGCAACAAAGTGGCCATAAGTCATTCATTTTCAATGAGGGCTTTGAGAGATAGCTGCTGTTGGCAATTCCATGCGGTTGAGCAGAGTGTAACAGTGTTTAACTATATGCAAATAAGCAGTGATGCATTGCAATGAGACCGCAGAGGTGCTCAAGCGATCGTCTTTTGTCTGGTACAGTAGTCAAACGCAGATAAAAGCTGAGAAACTATTAGTCATTGAGAAAATGTACTAAATGTACTAAAGACCGAGTGCTCTGTAAAACAGTAATTAGTTCAATTTACTTAAAATAACTGAGTAATTCTGTTGCGTTCAAAGAGATTTACTTGACTTTGCTTAAAATATTTAGTAAACCTTTCTTATATGTATGTAAATAAACTCTTTAATAAACTTTTCAACACATTTCTAAACATAATAGTTTTAATAATTCATCTCTAATAACTGATTTATTTTATCTTTGACATGATGACAGTAAATAGTATTTTACTAGATATTTTTCAAGACACTTCAATACAGCTTAAAGTGACATTTAAAGGCTTAAATAGATTAATTAGGTTAACTAGGCAGGTTAGGATATTGTATAATGATGGTTTGTTCTGTAGACTATGGAAAAAAATAAATAGCTTAAAGGGGTTAATTATTTTGACCTTAAAATGGGTTAAAAAAATTTAAAACTGCTTTTATTCTAGCCAAAATAAAACAAATAAGACTTTCTCCAGAAGAAAAAAATATTATCAGACATATTGTGAAAACTTCCTTGTTCTGTTAAACATCATTTGGGAAATATTTAAAAAAGAAAAAAAAATTCAAAGGAGGTTGAATAATATATATATATAATAAAGTCAACTTGATGCTTTTAACGGAACACTATATATATTGGATATAGACTCATTTTACAAGTCACCTAGAGTTCAACAGTTGAATTTTACAATTTTTTTATCCATTCAGCTGATTTCTGAGTCTGACGTTAGCACTTTTAGCTTAGCTTAGCATAGATAATTGAATCGGATTAGATAATTAGCACACACGTGGTTTTATACTGTATGTTCTGCCCTCCAAAATATATATTATTTATAGCTAGAAAACTGATTTGCTGTCCAAATCAACAAGAAAAACATGTGAAATCAACATGTGTTAATACAACAATACAGTAGCAAGTTACCCAATACTGTAGTTAGAGTTGTAAATACTATAATATACACTGTATAATACAGTTACAATTTAGGGTTCAAAAACACTAGAGTAGGTTATACTATAAATTACTACAGTATTTTTTTCATGTGGAAATGAAAAAACAATAGACTGATTTCACGCGGCCGCCGTTATTAACAGCAAAATCGAGGCTGCGGTGGGAAGAAACCTGGAAATATAGCCTGAGTCACACAGGAATGTTGCGTACCTGGCTGTATATCTTATCAGCGAAGAGAAAGTGAAACAAATTTATCATTTCACCGCCTTCCCAGCAACCTGAAGGTCTGTTCTGAATGAATAGTGAAAATAAAAAGGGATATTTGACCTCATTTTCAGCTAAGTTAAGGGAAATGGCACTACTTATCTAACGTTTTCTTTCCTAAACACACATCTTAGATGCCTTTCATTAAACTCAAGTTAATGAACTGATTCTTTCACTATATTAGACTTGTCACGATACAAAATTTCCGTAATGAAATATAAGAAAATGCCTATTTCTCGTTAACATTTAAGACACTGTTCATAGAGTTCTTAAACAGCACTGATTGGCCATTGTGTTCACGTGCTCAACAGAAATGACTATGATTGGCTGTGAAGGTCATCAGTTCACCAAACTCACCGCTCTTTACTGAGTGCAAACACAGACGAGCGATCCGCTGATGAATCGACTGATCTTCACGGCTTTAAAACGCTCTAATGTCCGTCTATGTGGGTTTTCAATCTGTGAAGAGCGGTGAACTGATTACCTTCACAGTCATTCTATTGAGCACTGGTGAATACTACAGCAAATCAGCGGTGTTTATGAGCGCACTTAGCGGCGCTTAAATGTTGGCGGGAAGTGGACGTTTTTAAAACTTTAGTACCGGTACAACACTGTTAAAGACAACACGAAGATGTGCTACAGAGGACTGCAGTGTTTTATCGCTCACCGGGTTACATAGGCTGAAGCAGGGAAGTGTCCCCGCGGTGTTTACCTGCTGCCATGAACTGAAGTCTAGGAGGACACTTAAGCGTATTACTCTTAAAGAGATTGTGATGTTGTTTGATGCCTAATATGCTTTTAAGTGTTTAAATTAAACTGAACTGAATGATATTAAAGTGATGTTTACACAATATCTGCATTTTGAAGTCGCAGCAACAGCTGGAGGTTTATAGTCCACAGCATGTTGTTGTAATTGTTGTTTACAGTGCTGATCCTATACTTCCGGGTTTCTTCCCACCGCAGCCTCGCTTTCGTGTTTTAAAATGATGTGAGGAACTGCCTATTTTCAGTTTGATAGTATTAGCAACTTAACAGACATCAAAAATATTGAGGCGTCAGGTGGCTTCATAACATGAGCGTCATCTTCATGTATATTTATAACAAAACGGAGCCTATAACATCACTGCCTCCTTTCATTTTCATTGAAAATACG
The DNA here is from genome assembly GCA_903798205.1 of Danio tinwini. Classification (NCBI taxonomy): domain Eukaryota; kingdom Metazoa; phylum Chordata; class Actinopteri; order Cypriniformes; family Danionidae; genus Danio; species Danio tinwini. The sequence goes on from CAIGQZ010000253.1 coordinate 3,098,012, forward strand.
AAACATACCTTCGCTTACATTGAATATCAGTTTTAATAATTAATAATGACCATTATAAAAGTATAACGCACAATAAGTTTATACAATAGAGAAAATAAAGGCAAGCAATCAGTCCGATGTGCAGAATCTGTGTCCGTGGTTATATCAATTAAGATATTACCCTAACTTATCTTTGCGCTCAGCCAAAACACGTTACCTGAGCACAAGTAATAGATTCAAAAGACCGAAGTCAGGGAATATGTAGTTAGATATAGACAACAAGATGAATTAAATATTACGTTTAACAAATATAGTGAGATTAGATCCAGCGGGAGATCCGTGATAAACAGTCCGACGAGGACAGCTCTCATATGGGTATGCGCACAAAGCACGCTGCAGTGCATGCCAGAGAGAGAGAGAGAGAGAGAGTGTGTGTGTGTGTGTGTGTGTGTGTGGTCACGTGATGTGCGTTTTCACCATTTTAGTGTAGACAGAGAGCTGTTCAGAAACACTGGGTGAAACGCTTGTGTGGACGCGGATCGTTTTCATTCTAAAACACCATTTTAAAACGAATTAGTACTAGTGTAAACGGGGCCTAAGAGAGAAGAGTTTCAAGAAAGAATCTGAGGAAAAAATAAGTTAAATTTTTTTTTTTTGTTTGCAGTTTATTTAAAATATATTTAACTATCACACAAAACAACTCAAGATACACGTGTGAGAGTCAGTACACTGTATAAAACTCTGTAAACTTGCATATAGCAAATCTACTGATAAAGTTACTTATAAATACACTTTACATATAACGTAAGGCATGCACTTGAATATACACATGAAACATTGTGTACAGAAGACACATTCAGGGCAAAATCAACGATGTAAATATGAAGAGTGTAATATAATAAAGGGTGTAAATTTTGTAAAAGCCCAGTGTGAGCATCATATGGTCAGGTTCAAAAACCATAATTACATACACTATAAAATTATAAGTATATACTATAATTTACTATAGTATTTTTTTTTTTCATGCATGAATGAAAAACATTTATATTTACTCTTTATTTATTCTTTGGGCATACATGTTATTTGTGGGACAACCGACCACATAATGAACGTAATTGAGAATCTATTCATGTTATCAGAATGCTGTCAAGGTAATGAAATAAAGGCATGTTCTTTGGATGCTTCACCTGCACTGCATTCACCCATTAACCAGAAAAAACAAGTTAAAACTGAAGCTCATGCTAGCACTGATGTTGGCCACTTCAATAATAAGTGAATAAGTGTAGTTTCCGATAACATCGCCCACTCAACAGACTGAACGTTTATGAGAGTATGTGACCTTTTCATGTTTGTTTGTGTGGACAACAGCTCGGGTTTCCAACATCAACACGTTTGGCTCCAAAGACATTTTTCATAGAGGCCATGAACAAAAAAAAACTCATTCACTCCACTTTCCTCTTAGTGAGACGGCGTGCACTAAGATCGCTTTTCAACAGCATGCAATTCACTGTATATCCAGCTGATGTTGTATTTTTTATTTATTCTGAAATGAGATGTAAAGCATCTTATGCTAAATGGCAGGGAAAGAACATCTTATTAGCGCAAAACACACAAGAAACAAACCAAACATTTGCAAGCATCTCACGCGGGCGCATGCAAATCAATATAATACCAATTCTTGTAGACTAGAGATGTCATTATGAGAACAATTATATGCTAATCAATTGTATCAAACATTTATAAGTCTGTAAATTATTTATGCTTGAGAGACGTCTCATCCCCGGCTGAGCTCTTACAGTAGTGCATTCAGACGCGTCGCTCTCCGAAAGCTTTATTTGGCAGACAAATTACAGTAGACCCACTTGTGTCTGTTCAAAGAGCATGGAGTGAGCAGCGTTGTCTTTGAAGTGAACAATTCGATGGGGAGCCGCCACTCTCTTCAGGAAGTCTGACACATGGAGGTGTGAGCTCTCGTTCTCCTCTCTTCTTTTACAATGAGACAGAGAGAGAGAGAGAAAGAGAGTAAGACTACCTGATTCAGATGTGAAAGACAAAGCATCATCATTAGAGATGCACCAATCGCACCAATGCAGAAATCGGATTGTCTTTGTGTTGATTTTAAATTTAGCCCATCTGTTCTGGACAGCACACTAACTGCACTGCGATCATTTTATAGTACAACGTGTGTAAACAGAGCATTTACACATAGAGTCAGTGAACAGATGTACTGCATACATACTGGACAGCACTGGCAGCTTAGGCACCACATAGAAATGACTGAGCAACAAAGGAAAAAATATGAAATCTATGTCTATTAGGTCACAAATCTTAACAATATTGACAATTTTGAGATGTAGGGATGCACCAGGGTCCTCATGGTAGTGTAGTGGGTAGCACAATCGCCTCACAGCAAGAAGGTCGCTGGTTCGAGCCTCGGCTGGGTCAGTTGGCATTTCTATGTGGAGTTTGCATGTTCTTACCAGATTGGAACGGGTTTCCTCTGGGTGCTCCGGTTTCCCCCACAAATCCAAAGACATGTAGTTTAGGTAAATTGGGTAAGCTAAAATTGTCCATAGTGTATGTGTGTGAATACGTGTGTATAGATGTTTCCCAGTGATGGGTTGCAGCTGAAAGGGCATCCGCTGCGTAAAACATATGCTGGATAAGTTGGCGGTTCATTCCGCTGTGGTGACCCCAGATTAATAAAGGGACTAAGCCCAAAAGAAAATGAATCAATGAATAAAGGGATGCACCAAAATGGAATGAAACTGAAACTGAAAATTCTGGATGCACTTGGCGAAAAATGCTTTGCTATAATTAATTAATCTTTTATTAAGTAATATAATTGTGTAATTATTTTTTATTTATTTATTAAGTGATATAATAAAAAAAACATGTAACAAATATTGCTATTTGTTTATTTCATGCTTCCTCGATTATGTGATGTTTTCAACAATACATACAAAGATTATATGTAGGGATGCTCCAAAATGATTTATTGGGTATTATAATTTTGTAAGATGAAAAATGTAACAAAAACTTCACACTGATTGCACAGATAAAAAAAAAAACACAAGCTATTGCCATGACAGCACAACAGGGCTATTGCAAGCAGCAGGAACAAGTAAACTATATAGAAATGTCATGCAAAACACAGAGCAAAACATTTAAAGTCCCCAAGAAATCAAAACTAGTCGTATGGTTTTGTAGCTCACATTGCTACATTTGTGATCTGTGCATGTCATTAAGAAAAAAAAAATTTGCCCTTGTAATCTTTAATTAAAATCTGAAAATGCACTTCCTGTTTGTTGTCAGTTAATTTATCAGATGATGTGATTTTGAGGTAATGGCCGTGGCTAACGCCGCTCCAACTGCCAGTTTTGACAACAAACAGAAACGGTGAGCAGGAGGAGTCTGTTAGGTTGTAATAACTCTTCTAAAACCCCTTTCCCAATCTTTCTAAATGAAATGACAACTTTACTCAGCCCACTGTAAAAACAAAAACAAGCCACACCCACTGTTTGCTCATTTAAAATTCTGTTTCTCTAGGAACTGCGTCACATTACAAAAAAGAATAAAGCTTCCGGTTCACAGGGACTTTAACAATTTTAAGCATGTTTCACTGTTTTTGCACTTTGGTTCACACATCAACAAAACTGCCTTCCATGCACAATGAAATGAATGGGTTTCATAGCGCAGTGCTTTCCATGTCTGGTCTGAAAAACACTTTACTTCACGTAGTGACTACAACTGGACTACAAATTTATTGACCATTTTTGCAGAAAACAAAACATGACAAAAGTCAATGCATTCCTAATTATACATTTTTGTGTATTTTTTTTTCTGTACAGCTCATGTATAGACGATCACATGGAGTTTTATGTTTCAGAAAGTATGAAAAAATGAGCAGAAAAGTTTATGTCTAAAGCTAGAATCTAAAGCTAAAGTTATTTCTATTCATAATGTACACTCAATGTACATGATTAATTAAATTCGGAATAGGCCAATTTTTTTGTAAACAATTGGCAATTAGCCACAATAAACAAAAGATTGGTGCAACACTTACATAAAACTTATCATAATGCTAACATTTTAATCAATGTGATTAGACATGCCGGTATTCAAATATGCCATATAGTGCAATAATAAATGTTATCTCGGGCATGTGAAAATACAGTGAATTATTCTGTCCATATTTTTTTTTGAGCACGCCACTTTTTTCTCTATTGAAGGAAATATATGAAAGTTCATGTTCATGTGCATGCACAGAAACTTGCTAGGCATGTTTCAAAGTACTACGGGTCTACTGACAATACTGTTATGCAGGTAAAGTTCAATGTCATTAATGAAAATGTTAAAATTACTTTGCAAATAAGTGTTTTGTAATTTGAAAAGCATTAAACATGCTATGAAATGGACAACAACGAAATCTCTTTTTGTAACTTACTAATATACTGTTTGAATATTAGATTATAGCAAAAACTATCTAAATGTAAAAGCAGTGAAAATTGGTCAATTAAATATCCAATACTGGCTGACATACTGTATGTCCAATTTAATGAAATTTCTAATCTTAGACGATAACCCTTTTCATCCCAATATATTATGCATCCCTAACGAGAGCTACATAAGAGCACAGTGTGCTGCAGTAGAACCCCCCATGAATAAAACTGAAGCAACATTAACGATATCTGAAATACATCAATGTTCTTAATTACAATGACATTAAGCAATGTCAGGGGCCAAATCTTGACTGTGGACAAGACGAAGAGTCAGAAAATAATGAGCTCCTGAGCAGCAAAATGAAAGCAGAGAAAAAGTGAAAAACTTCAAAAAAGCCACTTCAATAGGAATGCTTAAATGACATTTTAAATACAACTGATGCAAAATCGTAGAAAAAAGGAGAGAAACTCAAATATCAATCAATCAATCAATCAATCAATCAATCAATCAATCAATCAATCAATCAATCA
>CAIGQZ010000253.1:3105884-3127404 GCA_903798205.1 Danio tinwini
TATATATTATTGTACTGAGAATTGTGGCATTCCTAATATATATGTATATTAGGAAAGCCACAATTCTCAGTACAATATTGAACCATTCGGTACGACATCCATGGTTCAATACGCGCTTGTGAATTGTAAATTTTTTCCGGCTTTACGTTTAAATAATTTATGTGCGTTTTATTTCTCTCCGAATTGACTGTTTGTGTGTGCCTGTAAGTCTACGAGATGAGGAAACTACTCCCCGCGAGTAAATATTTAATCACTATGCTCTAAAGTTAGGGGGCGCTCCACCATCATTCCACACTTTAACATGGCGAGCGGCGGTGAAGCGAGGCAGCAATACGAGGAAGCGCCAGTGCATACCTGCCAACACTCCCGTTTTTCCCGGGAGTCTCCCGTATTTCAGACCCACCTCCCAGTTTGTCATTTCTCCCGGAAAACTCCCGGAATTTCAACCCCTTCCCCTAGTCCTCAGGTGATTGGTACAATCTGACACCCCATTCACATGGGGTTTCAGAGTCAACACTTGACAGAGTGTTTGTCTAAAGTTGGGGCTGACGCGATCGTCATAGCAGCGTCAGCCAATAAAATTAGTCAGCAATCGGCTATTGTCTGAACTAGTGTACTTGCATACAGCGATCTGATTGGCTGGCGCTTCCGTCGGCACTTGAAAAGTTGAGAAAGTTTCAATCAGTCTTCCCCCCCCAAATGTCTCTCGGATTTTCATAGACAAATGTTGGCAGGTATGTGCCGGTGTCATTCAAATCCGTAGTGTGGGGACATACATATGTATATATATATATATATATATATATATATTGTCTACAGAACAAACCACTGTTATACAATGATTTGCCTATTTACCCTAGTTAAGCCTTCAAATGTAACTTTGCTGAATACTAGTACCTTGAAAAATATCTAGTAAAAAATATGTACTGTCATCAAAGATAAAATCAATCAGCTATTAGAAATAAGTTATTACAACTATTATGTTCAGAAATGTGTTGAAAAAATCTTCTCTCCATTAAACAGAAATTGGGAATCTAATATACAGGGGCTAATAATTGAGGAGAGCTAATAATTTTGACTTCAACTGTATATAACTATCATTTTAATGATTATTATTTTTATTTAAGACACAGAGCAAACTATTTCTCACTAATTAAAGGGCTGACCCCCCTACATCTTGTTTTGTGGTCAACCCCCTTGTAATTCACACCCTGATCGGCATCAAAAGAATGTTGGAATCTGACTCCATTCTCCTGGTTTCTGTCCATCTTTAACAGGCTGATAAGTGGCAAAAAACCTAAAACCATCTTGAAAACTCAGCTTAGTCATTCTGAAATTACACACTTGACCTTTAAGAGAGTGTTTTAAAAGTACAGATTAACACGATTTAAACTAATGCGCAGTAGTTCACACATATCAAATGCGCTTATCCTCTGTAAATGTCTTTGTTCGAGCGCCTCATCTCCACAAGGGGCTGCGTCATCGGAAGGCCTCTATCCGCCATGAATATTTGATTGTATCACAAAAATAACCAACCTTTTAAAATTACTGCACAAACACCCCTGAGCTAGGGCGCCCAACCAGAAAGCTTTGAGTAATTATTTACACTTATTACACAATAACACAGACGCATGCGTATGGTTTGAGGCTGTCGCGGCGCGAGTTCAACCGGGACAGAGTGTAAGTGCATAAGGGCAGGACATAGAAGCTGCCGCTGCACCAAATAAATTAAAAATTTACAACCATCTAAGACTCTCTCTCTGTCTCTCGTCACCTCTCTCTCTGCTCTCGGCTCTAGAGAGAATGTACATCTAACTTATATAACTCCCATTACATCAAACTGTCTCCCAAAGGCATTCTGGGAATAGAGGTGGGATCTGTCTGCTGGAAAGATGGTGCTATCAGGTTCACATCAAATAAGGCCCCCATCAGAAGGTCAGTGTCCTTCATCAAGCCAGCGGAGAAGGCGAGAGGCTATTTGTCTTAATGGCTCTTCAGAGGTAAGAAATGTCAGAGGGAGCAACTGTTCCTCTTAGTGTCCGGCTAAACTGGTAATGGCGCCGTAAATTAGCCAGGGTTCGAAAGCTCGACAAGCACAACTCTGAAATTACAGGGAGTGTTTGTCTACCTTACAAATAGGATGGCTCGGGATCTTCAAAATCGAGTGTGAGAGTTGTGGCTTGATTGCGGGGTTGCAGTTAAATGTGAATGCCTGCCCTATTATCACAGATTTCTTTGGACATATTGGGAAGCCGTCCAGGGATACTTTGTTTTACATATCCCTGAGGGTTCATTTGCTCTCTCTCTGCATGTTAACAAAGGCCTGGCATAACTAGGTTTCGTGCCAGAAGTTAAGTGTGTGTTAGAAAATACCACTGAGAAAGAAAATGTGGTTAGTGTGTATTTTACATGGAGTTAAAAATAGAACATGTAATACTGAAACCTTGTCTCACGATGTTTATTTTATTTCTTAGGATTAAGACTGCTCTATTGTCCCAAATTAAGATTACAGACAACCTCTGTAACTGTTACAAATGATTAGAGGTCATCAGGTAATACTAATGTGTCAACACCTAGTGATCGCCTCATTATGAGTTATCATAAAAACTGCTCATGCATGAATCTGGTCTGTGCAGTCTTTTTATTTTGATGCAAAATCCCACAAAATTGAGGACCTATTTAATGAATTAAAGTCACTATTTTCTTAAAAAATAAAAATAAAAATAATAATAAAGGTTTTTTGTGTTCTTGGGTGTTCTGTAAACCCTCACTCATTCCTTGGGCCCATTTCCCGCTACCATCATGGGTCGACGCAGCGGAATGAACCGCCAATTACCCTGGCATATGTTTTACATAGCGAATGCCCTTCCTGCAAAAGCTCATTCCCAGCCACTAGACTTTTCTCACAGGGTATTTGAGTGTAATAGAGTGTCAGAATGTTGTGGGATTGTTATACAGAAGTTATTATTATGGGTTATAGATAATTTAGCGGGTTTTATTTTAGTGTTTTTTTTTTTATAAAAGCATGATGGTAAAACACAATTGCGGTTATAAATATATTAAAACATGTGCTTGTTTATTGTAAAAATTCGTAATAATGACAAAATATACTGGTGCAGCGATCCTGCCGTTGTGGCTGGTGTATTCTGGGGAATTTTCTTACCTCTTGGTTTCGAGTGTGGTCCTGAAACATCTTCGTTCGAAGGGCTATCTACCCCTTCCCCTTAGCCCTACGCCTTCAAGCTAAACGAAGGGTAGCAAAACGAGGGGTAGGGGTAAGGGGAAGGGTAGAAGTAGGATTGGCCCTAATATCTGATATATAATATTCATTGATACTTGACTTTAGCCCTATTCACATGCGATTATTATTCTCTGTGGACCTTCTGAAATTTAGGTGCCATTTACACTAGTCTGCTTTCCTTTTAAAACAGTGTTTTGGAATAAAATTAGTCTTCATCCAGGGGTGCGTTTCCCAAATAACGACTTAATTCCTGGCTGAACTATCATAGTACCAGGCGGTGTTTGAGAAAAGAATGATGTAGTGATGAGTGTTTCTCAAAACCGCTGCTATGTCGTAGATCTATAGTTTAAACCACATAACGTAAAACATCCATAATGATGCTCTAAACACAGTGGAGTAACAAGTTTTTTTAGAAAAAAAAACAACATACTTTTTTGTGCAAATTATATTGTTTTACACGCACATGCATTTAAAAAAAGTCACATATTAGTTTTGATAAAAACATGAACTTGTTTTCCATATTAATTAAAAAATATACGTAAGTGGCACATATAGGGCTTTTGTGTTCTTTACAAATGTTATTGAGAATATTCCATATTCTATTCTAAAACATAAAACCACTTAGCTAACACTCTAATCTCATACTGTATATACATCATCTAAATCTACAAGTCTACTTTTACAATTTGACGCATTCAAACCACTGCAGAAATGTTGTAACCGACCGGCCCATGTCATATAGACCTACAGTACAGATACATTTCTTAATAAATAGCCTACTATAAATTGAAAGCATTAACGTATGCTATATTTTTGTGTTCATAAGCTTTGGAGATGTAACGTAAATTCCGCTTTTAAATAATAGGTCACCTATAGCTTTCATCATAAGCCACGGCTGCGTTAAAAATGACAAATGTTTTCAAAGTACACTGCGAAGAGATTGCAATTGTCAATATGAAGATTGCTCAAACTTAACTGTACAAACATACTTGGAAAGCAAATTACAGCTAAGAGAGATGACTTCATTCCTAAATTAAATGTTGGAATGTTTTAAATGAATAGGGAATACGGGGATAACTAGGAATAGAACACAGCCAGGAACTATGCTTCTAACTACAGCTCTGGGGGTGTAGTTGGAAACGTACAAGTTTGCCATGCAGTTTGCAAATGATCATTGGAAGGATGTATTTGGGAAACGGCAAATTAACGAACTATGTTTGTAAGGAAGCAACTTGAGACCTCAGTTGGCTAACTATGGTTTTCGGAAACGCACTCCAGAATGGCTTATTTTTGTTAGTTGTGTTTTAGAAAACAATTTCCGACCACAATTCATCCTCCATCCACATTCTATAGCCAAGAATGCATGATATTTGACCAATCACACTTAGTGGGCATGCACATATTTTTCCAGTATACGTACTTGTGTAATGGTAAAAAACACTGTAATCTGAACAGTACGAAAAAGTTCAGAAGGCCAGTCAGAAAGTGGATAGTTGTACCTCCATTGTTGTTTTAGTCCATCTATACTGAAATGAAGCACTAGTGTTTCCAAACTAAAATAGTAGTAGTAGTTTGAACTCCAGGAGTAACCAGGACATGAATTGTTACCTTAAAATTTACAGACAGCCAAATTCACATTGGATTACAATCACAGACAACTTCTGCACTTATTACAAGTGACTGGAGGTCATCAAGTAATTCTAATCCTGTGAAAACAAGGAAGCGATTTTGAAAGTTAACATGAAATCATGTATTTTTATTTTATGTTAAATATATTACAAAATTGTAGATATATAAAATGAATAAAAGTCCAATTTTTCTAAAATGAATTTAGAATATTTCATGTTTTTTGATGGGTGCTCAGCCATTCCCATACGCCTGTGCTGTCAGTACAATATGTCTGATTATACATGTTAACTTTTCTTTTACAGACTTTGTATAATAAAACTACTGCAAAAATACTCTGCATCTTATTCTCACTGGTAGACCTACCATTAAAAATTCAAAAATGCAAATGACTTTGTTTTTTAAAGATTCTTATGTGCTTATTAAGGGTGTATTTTGTCACGGTTGCAGTCTGTGCGCACTTCCTGGTGTGTCTCTGTTTTTGTCATGTGATTTGTTTATCAGCTCCACTGATTATTGGTGTCAGCTGTATCTTATTGTCTTTGCTATATATGTGCTTGGCGTTCTTTTGTACCTGGTCAGTTCGTTGTTACTCATTGCTCTCTGTGTTTTAGTAGGAAGCTTGATTATTTTGGATCTGCCTGTCGTCCCGAAGATATTTCGGATCTGCACTTCTTGGACCTGTGTTATCTCTCCTGCACCCTTTTCTGTTTTGTTTTTTGATCTATTTTGTTTCATTCAATAAAGACCTTGCAATTAGATCCTCCCTGTTTTGTATTTTTTTACCCCGCGACAGTATTTATTTGAGTAAATTAATCTAAAAACACTTAAAATAGGGCTGGGAATTGTTCAAAATTATTCGATATCGATACCGATACTTTGACTCTGATATCAGTACCTGAACAATACTTTTATTACAGGGTCAATCTCTGACACCTGCCCTACAGGAACAAGTTTGGTGACCCCTTTTGTTTTTATGTAATACGTTTTATGATGATTACATTATACATATCTTTTTTTTTATTATTTGACTTTTTTTAAAGGTCAGACTCTTCTAATACCACTAATTATGAACAGATCTACATCATGTTTTTCTCTCAGTAATTTTCTCCTTATAGCCAATAAAAATTGGCAACACTTTGGAATAAAACACTGATGCAAGAATTTACATCTGACATGCAAGCCTCATTTCTGCCAGAACAAAACAGAAGAACCAAAACCAAATGCGAAGCAAGTGGCATCCCTTTGAATCCCATTTGCAATGATTAATGTAGTATACTGTTTCCCATGTCAATGTGTGTGTGTGGGAGTCAACAGTGAATCCTCGTCTGGCTCTGTCATCCACCCACAACCTGAGGGGAACCTCAGAGGCCGGACTGTTACTTGCCAGGAGCATTAGCGCTAGGATTTCGCAATGAATCAAGCTACTAAACCATAAATGGACCATAAATTCAGTGACTACGGAAAGTAAACTGCAGCCGTTATATACGAGCAGCTGCTGCAATGCGCAATATGTTTGTTTGCTTGTGGCAAATGATTGCCGCCCCCCTCAGCGAATACATTCACATCAAACACCCGCCTTGCTCCATGCTGGGCGTTTGGGATATATTTTGATGACAATTACAGTTTGAAAAAGCATGTGCGCACCTGTGTGTGTATAGTCATTTATATATACACACACCACATAAAAGCCAACAAATTGGTTATTAGTTCAGGAGCCAATAGAAGCCCCATAGCAATTCGTGTTCAGTTTCCTGCTCAAAGGCTAATCATAGAATAACTCCAGGGGCAAAAGTCACGCCAGAGACCCTTGAGAAGAATACGAGCGGTTCCTGCCTGATTGAGTGTAGAACCAGGGTTATAATCATATCCCTGAGCAAGTGACAGTCCGCACAGGTACACATGTAATCCATTTGCTTTGTGTTTGTGTGGCTGCTTTTGAAGCACTGTATCAGGCAGGGAGACATAAATCAAGGTGCTGGTGGGTTGTTCAGTTAGTGCTGTGCTGGGTTTTGGTGCGTTTCTTAAAAAAAACATCATCCCTTTGCTCAGCTCTGCTGTCGGGGTGTTGCTTTGGGTGTCTGAGTAAATCTAACATTGAGTGCGTTTACATGTACACTCACCGGCCACTTTATTAGGTACGCCTTACTAGTACCGGGTTGGACCCCCTTTTGCCTTCAGAACTGCCTTTGTGGCACAGATTCAACAACGTACTGGAAATATTCCTTAGAGATTTTGGTCCACATTGACAATAGCATCACGCAGTTACTGCAGATTTGTCGGCTGCGCATCCATGATGCGAATCTCCCGTTCCACCAAATCCCAAAGGTGTGAATTGAGATCTGGTGACTGTGGAGGCCATTTGAGTACAGTGAACTCAATGCCATGTTCAAGAAACCAGTCTGAGATGATTTGTGCTTTATGGCATGGCGCGTTATATTGCTGGAAGCAGCCATCAGAAGATGGGTACACTGTGGTCATAAAGGGATGGACATGGTCAGCAACAATACTCAGGTAGTATTGTTACTGTTGCCTTTCTGTCAGCTCGAACCAATCTGGCCATTTTCCTCTGACCTCTGGCATCAACAAGGCATTTGTGCCCACAGAACTGCCGCTCACCGAATATTTTCTCTTTTTCAGACCATTCTCTGTAAACCCTAGAGATGGCTGTGTGTGAAAATCCCAGTAGATCAGCATTTTCTGAAATACTCAGACCAGCCCGTCTGGGACCAACAACCATGCCACATTTAAAGTCACATTAATCACCTTTCTTCCCCATTCTGATGCTCAGTTTGAACTGCAGAAGATCGTCTTGACCATGTCTACATGCCTAAATGCATTGAGTTGCTGCCATGTGATTGGCTGATTAGAAATTTGCGTTAACGAGCAGTTGGACAGGTGTACCTAATAAAGTGGCCGGTGAGTGTATGTTTCCATACTAGAATTTATTGAATATTGCTTTTAAATTTAGCTTGCTTTAAACTTTAAACTTGCTTTTTTTTTACCTCAATCTAAATAATGCAATTAAGCAATAATAGATGTAATAACATAGGTAGTGTACGAGTTTAATTGAAGTGTACAGGCATCTGTATACTGAATATGATCATGTTATTTACCATTCTGACCAAACTGCATGTGCTCGTGAGGGTGCGCACTTTGTCTCCAGTGTGCCATCTGTGGAATGTGATTTAAATGAATATGAATGAATGTGGTTGAATATGCTATGAATAATGTAAGTTGCATGTAAACGCGATTGAAGAGATTCACTCTTGACATGTAAACATGTCATAACAGGACTAAGTTCTTATTCTGATTATTGGATATAATCACATTATTTATGTGCATGTAAACGTAGTCATTGGCTTCTGTTTAAATTCATATGGAAATGTAATATTTTGTCAATTTACCCTTTAATAAATAATAATTGTAGCTGCACTGGTCTAAATAAAGCGATAGCAACACGTCATACTGATGTCTTTGCTGTTTATTTGTTTCTCTCTCTCTCTCTGTCTCTGTTCAGCAGACACAGTGAAAACTACAAAAATAAATAAATAAAGTTTATAACATGCAAAATATGCATTTCAGTCCTTTTCACAGTTTCTCATTTTAATGTCCGCTGGTATGTATGTATATGAACATGTACAACAAATCCCAATCCAGTAACATCAGTCTTTACACCATACTGTAAGTCTCAAACTGGATTCCTGAAGGGCCGCAGCTCTGCACAGTTTTGCTTCAACCCTAATCAAACAGAGCTGATCCAGCTAATCAAGGTGTCCAAGACTACTAGAGACTATTAAGCAGTTGTGAGTTGGAGGTGGTTGGAGCTAAACTGTGCAGAGCTACGGCCCTCCAGGAATTGAGTTTGAGACCATTGCTTTACACATAACAGCGTTCAAGTAAACGGACATAAAACAACACTATACACAAAATATAACAGACGTAAACATGAATTACTGTGTGCGCCCTCTTAGACCATGCAGATTAATGAACATTCTCAGGCTCTGTATTGTTAGCTTCTTTCTGCCACCATGTTAGTTTGACCCACAATGCAATGGTCCCACACTTCACTCAACTTAAACATGTGATCTGTTATGCTTCAATAGCAACTCTTTCATTTAAAAACCCAGAACTTCAAACAATTCAAGGGTGCACATTCTCTGCTTTGAAATTAAATGCCACATCTATACATTTTGGCAAGTATTTAAAACAATATCCAAACTATATCAATAGCCCTGCACTGTTCACACAGGCAAGAACGTTCTGGATTTTTTCCGGGAAAGACCGTTCACGCATCCATTCCAAAATACAGGTAAGTTCTGACATCATTAACCAGAAATAACCTCTAAATGGCTGCACTTGTATTTGTAACCATAACAGGGGTCGGGCTTTTGTTGATGATTTTACTTAAGCATTCATGCAGCTGCTTTGTCTCAGGCCCCGTTTACACTAATGCGTTTTCGTTTTGAAACGGCGTTTTAGATAAAAAATGATCCGCGTCCACAGTAGCGTTTCATCTAGCGTTTCTAAACATATCTCCGTCCACACTACTCCACCAAAAACGTATATCACGTGACCATTCGCGCACTCTGGGCATGCGCGTTCAAGTATAAACAGGAAGCATGTGTCTCGCTCGGCATTTGGTTATTGTTAGTCAACAAATGCTGGTTGAACCATGAACGCAAGCGATTAGCGAGTGCTCGAACAATAGCTTGCCTTTTGCGAATATATGCAGCTGCTGTAGTAAAAAAGGCAGACTTTAACTGCACAATGGCATCTAAAACGGACAATAGTGCAAACAACGCTCCCATTTCTGTGTCCATGTTGTTGTTTACAGTGAAGGCTGGTCTGCCATCTTCTGGTAGCGTTATAGTCATGTGATAGGGGCTTGACGAACAAAGGAAGGATACGCAATGACTCAAAAGCCCTAATGAGGTAGCGAATCTCAGCAGCCAAGCCTCCGTTTTCAGATGTCTCCATTTTCCCCCATCCGCACTGAGATGAAGCAGCAGCGTTTTAGATTGAAAACGACCTCTCCAGCATTTTCAAAACGCTCCGTTTTTGGGGCTCGAAAACTCTGGTGTAGTGTGGACGGATGGCGTAACCGTAGCAAAACTTATGCTTTTTAAAACGAAAATGCATTAGTGTAAACGGGGCCTCAGAGACATCCAAAGGCAGATGTGCGAACCGCAGCAAAATGTTTACACATTTGACTACATTACAAATTCTGTAGATGAAAAAGTACTGTGAACAACTTTGATGAAAACATGTGGAGGAACACTTTCACATGTCGACATAATACGTGTGTGTGCTAGCGCTCACCGGAGCACTTCTACACTTCACGTGCACACCCGTCAAGCAACTGAAGCAGAGCTTGAAGGTAAGCAAACATAATGCTTAATCATAAGCATTGTATAATAAAATTTTCCACAGATGGCATTCAGAAGGAAAGATAGAAACGTTATCTGACTGACTAACAACTAGCAGCTAAATGTGTCTGGAAAAATATTCAAAGGCTTTTGTTTTCATAAACAGCACGGATGTAAATTCATTTGAATGTTCTGACTGGCTGAAGTAGATGTCTTACGTCACCACGTTCTAGACGTGAACGCGCTCTTTCCGGCAATTTAAGGTGTACGCAGAGCTAGTGCTTCTTCCCATACTGAAATTTTTATTTTTATTTTATATGGTTTCTTTTACAGCATCGATGTTATAATGTAATTAAAATATAATCAGTTAAATAGACTTTGGCATTTATTTAGTTGCTCAAGCGTAAAACGAGATGAAAAGCCGCCCCGTCAGGATTAGCAGGCTAGCGCAGAAGCTCCATTGAATATACTGGGGTAAAATAAATGTTCATATTTTAAAGACATGTCGCGGAAAATGTAATTTAATGCAGTGCTTCTTCTACATTTTGAGACCCACTTTATATCGGATATCACTCAGCATGTGGAGAGGATTCTTAAATAAAATAGACCTTAAAACGCAAATTTGTAACTGCATACAGTTTACCGAAAGTAACTACACCCAGGTTACTGACAAATGAAAAGTCCGTCCACATATTCCTGCATATATCCAGCAAATTATCTGTAATGTTACACCTTCTCTTTCCAGAATATTGGCGGAACAAATTTACCGGTATTTTCAAAAAGGGCCTGTTCACACATACAGACATACAGTGAAAGGGGCTATAATCAAGCTCAAATTAAAATGAGTTTATAACAGAAACACAAATATACACAACTTTGTGAAAAACATGTCTTTGGACATTTACAAAATAAAGCAATGATGCTTGTACAATGTACTGAAAATTTTTGGAGAAGTGAATTCTTCAAGAAATTCAGGTACAATGAGAGTGTTAATTACTATAAGGGTTTGCCCAAAAATCTTAATTTAAGTTTAAGTTGAGGTTCATTTATTTATAGAGCACATTTAAGACTGACCAAAGAAAATGAAAACATAGAACTAAGACAAGAGAAACGACTTAAAAAATCAGCAATGTAGCAGTAGAAAGGACTATTAAAATCACATTAGAAAGCCAAGCTAAAAAGGTATGTTGATAAAAGGTGTGTCAATGTACTCATCATTTACTCAACCTCAAGTGGTTCTAACAAAAGATGTGTTGAAACGTATTAGAAACATCTAACCATTGACTTTTATAGTCAATGGTTAGAGGTTTCCAACATTTTCCAAAATATCTTCTTTTGTGCTCTACAGAAGTAAGAACCTCAAACACGTTTAGGACAATTGAATAGCGAGTAAATGATAACAGATATTTCATTTCTGGGTGAACTATCCCTTTAATGTTATAGTATAAACCATAAACACACAGATTTCCAGCAAATGCTAAAATGCACTTCCAGCGTGCTTCTTTGTCTTCTCCACCACAGCTGTTAAACTTTTCCACTTTTCCCTTTCGCACGAAAGAACAAACAATAATACTCACATGTAGACACACACACACACACACACACACACACACACAGGCAATGTGTGAAAGCATCGTTAGCTCATCTAATCAGTGTTAATTACTCTACTTACTGACAGTCCCACCTGTCATACAATAGCCTTGTTCCAAAACCTAATGAGCTGTCTACCTATAGACAACATTATAGTGCTCCCAACATAAATGCTTTTAAATGGCACCATCTAAGACCCTGTAACACCTGGTACTGCACTAGGATGATATCAGAAAAATCTAACATTGCAATATTCTGTTAATAATAATAATAATAATAATAATAATAATAATAATAATAATAATAATAAATAATTAATTATGAAGATATTTTGAAAAATGTTGGAAATCTGTAAGATGTTTCTAACACGTTTCCACATATCTTCTTTTGTGTTGAACAAAAAAGATGATTCATAAAGGTTTGGAACCATTTGAGGTTGAGTGAATGATGAGCAAATTAAAATTCTGGAGTGAACTCTTTTAGTAATTAACATTCTTAATGTACCTGAATTTCTTAAAAAGTTCACTTCTCCAAAAATGAAATTTGTTTATCTGTAAGAATTTTCTGTACATTGTACAAGCATTATTATTATTATTATTATTATTATTATTATTATTAATATTATTATTATTAATAATAATAATAATAATAATAATAACAATAATAGTTTTTCTGCAACATGTATTGCGATATGAATACAATTGATGACTTGATATCTATATTTGGAAAGAATTTATATTTTTAGATTGCATAAATTATAACAAGCATGGATAAACACAAGAAAGAAAAAGATACAAATTAAATACAAAATATTGTTTTCTGATGAGTTTAACAGTATTCAGGTAAACAGTAATTGAATAATTAAATGTCAAATATTATTGTCTTCGTTATGGAAATTTAAATAAAATAATCGTTATTAAAGCTACAAACGGTAACATTTCAACAATGCATATGCTGCGATGTGACTATTACGAATGATCACATTTGCGATATCGGTGCTGAAATGATATATTGTGCAGCCCTACCTGGTACCAAAGGTGTGTTTTCATTGATCTGATTAGAATGATTGTTTTCTTTCCATTTCCAGATGTAAAAATATAATTTACCTAAAAATGAAAATCCTGTCATCAATAACTGTGAGTTTGGTTTGAGTGGCATTTTCCAGATATCAGAGGAGAAACAAAAATATTTCAGGGGCTTTTTCCTGCATATACCCTTTTTGTTATGTTTATTTTATTATACAATTATTCTGTTCATCAAGGCGGCATTTATTAAATGTATTTTTTTTATTGTTAAATACGTATTTATTAAATATTTATTTATTACTTATTGTATGTAGGTTGAAATGTAATTCAAATGTAATCCAGTCATTATTGCTTTTATGACTACTACCAGTAATAATAATAATAATAATAACAATAATAATAATAATAAAAATAGTAATAACAATAATAATAATTAATATTAGAGTGATTTCTGAAGGATCATGTGACTCTAAAATCTGGAGTAATGAAGCTGAAAATTCATCTTTAAAATCACTGGAATACATTATTAAATTACATTATAAACTACTTTTGAACAGGTATTTTTTAGTGCAATAACATTTCACAATTTTACAATTTGGGCCATCACGGTGGCGCAGTAGGTGCACAATTTATTAATTGATGGACGGACGAACGAACGGATAGATAATTAATTTTCCTTCAGCTTAGTCCCTTATTTATCAGGGGTCGCCACAGCGGAATGAACTGCCAACTATTCCGGCATATGTTTTTGGCAGTGGATGCCCTTCCAGCTGCAAACCATACACTATGGCCAATTTAGTTTATTCAATTCAGCTATGTCTTTCCAGAACCAGAAACCACACAAACGCAGGGAGAACATACAAACACATTGAAAGGCCTACTGGCTCAGCCGGGACAGTGCTAACCATGGAGCTACCGTGCCACCCCTAAATAAATAAAGGAAGGAACGAACAAAGGAATTAATGAAAATTAATTATATATATTTACTTACATTACTCAATTCTTTCATTGACATATGACAGATATTTGACAGTGGAGTTCTGACCAAGTTCTGACCAAAACACAACACCAGAGTTCTCATCATAAAGCTATTCAATCAGCTGGAAAAAGTTTCCTCATTCTCATCTAACATCAACATCAGATCAGTGAACCCTAGAAATAGCTTTGCATTAAAATTCCAAACACCAAAGAGCAGCCTGTCTGGTAACAACGAGTATGTGCTACACAAATACTCACACGCTGATTATTAGCCTCCAATCGAAATGTGTCTTTCATTTTTGCATATTTTGCTTGCTATGTTATAGTTGATGTATTCGATTGGTCACTTGAAATATAAGAAGCAGTTCATTTCATGTTACTTCAGAAATATAAGTATTTTCTTATAATACTGTGTATATAAAAGCTTACTCAAATATACTGTATATTAAAAACTACCATCAAACAATTGGAATGCTCTTCTCCATTGTGCTCCATGTTACAGTGCTATTTGCGTTGTGTGCTGACTTGCTGCCTATGTAGCGCGTTCCAATTCAGTCACTTATGAACAGGCCCTTATGGAATCTAAGCACACAGCAGAAACGGAACAGTCATCATTTACGGAATGGAATATTTCTTATAATTCTGTTATACTCTCATCTACTAATAACAGTGAAGTACGATTGGCTCAATTAAAAATTTTATTGAATTATTTCCTCAAAAAAAAAGACAATGCATAAACTTTGGAACCTTCGTGAAGCTGCATTTCAGTTAAGGTGCTTTTATAGAAGTTTGCTGCTTATATATTGTAGGTAATAAACTAAGAGATTTTGTACAGAGCTAATTAGACTACTTTATATGCTCAAACTCTTTATAGTCAGGGGAATTCAGTGTTTTGGAAGATATTTGTATTAGAAAATTCCAATTCCTCTGTGATGTTGCGATTAAAGAGGTTGTGGTCTTGAATATTGTAGTTAGTAATATACACTACCTGACAAAAATCTTGCCGCCTATTCAAGTTTCAGAAACAAATATTCAAAATTGACTTCTAGTTGATCATTTGGTATCAGAAGTGGCTAATATAAAATGCAAAAGCCTTCTCTTTCCAAAATAAAATATCATCATGCCTTGATTTTTAACTATTTAATTAGGACAGTAAGCTTAGACAAAATGTTTGTCACTTAACAGAAATAATGTACAGTATAGAATATAAAGTCATGGTGCAGTGATATTGTGTATGACTCAAGCTTGGATGACTGCATCCATACATCTCTGCAATGACTTAAATAACTTAATAAAGTCTTCTGGAATGGCAAAGAAAGTGTTCTTGCAGGACTCCCAGAGTTCATCACAATTCTTTGGATTCATCTTCAATGCCTCCTTCTTCATCTTACTCCAGACATGCTCAATAATGTTCATGTCTGGTGACTGAGCTGGCCAATCCTGGAGCACCTTGACTTTGCTTTCAGTAACTTTGATGTGGAGGCCGAAGTATGAGAAGGAGTGCTGAATCCTGAAGAGTTTGCCCTATCCTGTGTTTTGTAATGTAATGGGCAGCACAAATGTCTTGATACCTCAGGCTGTTGATGTTGCCATCCACTCTGCAGATCTCTCGCACGCCCTCATGCTGAATGTAACCCCAAACCATGATTTTTCCTTCACCAAACTTGACGGATTTCTGTGAGAATCTTGGGTCCATGTGCATTCCAATAGGTCTTCTGCAGTAGTTGTGAGGATTGGGATGCAGTTCAACAGATGATACATCTGAAAAATCGAGCTTCTGCCGTTTTTCTAAATAATCAACTAGAAGTCAAGTTATTATTTGTCGCTCTTACAACTGGGATCGACGACAAGACTTTTGTCAGGTAGTGTATTATAGGTTACTCATTTTAGGCAATTTACTTTGTAGATTACTTTTTATCTAACTTTTTGTCTAACTTGGTATATACAGTTGAAGTCTAAATTATTCGCCTCTGATGTTTAACAAAGCAAGGAATTTTTCACAGTATTTCTCATAATATTTTTTTACTTATTTGTTTTATTTCAGCTAGAATAAAAGCAGTTTTGAATAAAAAAAAAACATTTTAAGGTCAATATTATTAAGCAATATACTGTAAAAGCAATAAAAAGTCAAATCTGATTACAAGTATTTTACAAGTATAGTACTTAATCTATGAGCAAAAATTTGAATATGTAATCCAAGTTACATATAATCAGTTACTACCCACATAGCAAAACTTCTCTGGCCCAGCTCTGGCCCACACAATCAGCTTTTGCTTGCCCCACATGCCGAAGTGAATTATGGTACATGACTGGACCAAGTCTGGATTCCAGACAAGGGGCAAACATGGACCATATCTAAGCCAAGTCTCAGCCAAGTTAATAACCCATACCTGGGCCTGAACTGGGTCAGATATGTTGGTGCATCATGACTGCTATAAATTTGATAAATCTATGAAGCATTGCATTTTAGCCACACTATGGGCTTGCTTTTTCTCAAAGCAACCTGATTGGTTATAACAATAATAATAATATTAATAACAATAATAATAATAATAATAATAATAATAATAATAATAATAATAATAATAATAATAATAATAGTAAAAATGTATTTTAAATGTGGGTCAAGATAGGCCAAACTTACATGGCCCACATATCAATTATTACACATACATTTTACACTTGGCCCAAGTATTGTGTGCCACCTTAAAGACGATGCCACCTCTGCGAAACCAACGCCACATTTGGCCCACATGCTGTATGCCAGTGCCGGATGAATGCCTGCTGTGCAAGCTTTACGCCAAATCTGGGCCAAAATTCTTTGCTACCTGGGTACCTAACAGTGGATGTCTGGCACTTTTAACCTTTTTCTCCTTCAATGCACACTGCCAATTAAATTAATATTAATATAATCAAATTCTTATGTACAATAAGATAAACATCTTCTATGAACGATGTTATGTCTACCTCTGAATACACCGATAGACCACAGGAAAGCTGTATTTCTTTTCTTCCTGACTGTTTGTACATTTCCGTGGGTTGGCATGCAGGTTAACCTTTCCGTTCGTTCTCTCACTTTATGTGTGTGTGTGTGTGTGTGTAGTTGACGCTCAATCTGTGGGACCTGCAGAATGCGAAACAGTCATCTAAAAATACCCAGACTGCCCAGTGTGCAGTGAGGCTACGATGGTTTGATGTGTCTAATCTCCCTTTCCTAACTCCGATATACTGTTTCTCAAAGAGAGAGAGAGATAGAGAGAGAGGCAGTGACCCGGCCCAACACAGCCATCTCATTACACTGGAGAATATAAGAGAGAGAGACCAACAGAGGACGAGAGAGATACAGGAACACTGGGAAAACAGAAGGGGGAACATGAAGGGATTCAGGGATAAGGCCAGGGATGGATGGAAATGAGGAAGTCAGAGGTAAAAAAGAGCAGTGTGTGTCCAGATATGGAAAAAGTGAAGGACAGGTGAAGAAAACTGGATAAGAAGGAAACGGATAATGGAAGATAACAGCAGTTTTGAGACTTGAATACTGTTTAATAACAAAGGTGAGGTGAAGGAAAGGGGATTTTCGGAAAGGGCTGACCAGCCTTTGCTACAGAACATGCCAAAAAAATAACAAAAAAAATTGAACACCTATCTGATTTGATATTAGAATTAGAAATGAATAAATACAATAACGATACAAATAAATCACTAAATAAAAGTAATAATGTATATTTTAAAAACCAACAAAAAACAGCAATAGCTAATACATGCAAATATACACTCACTGGCCACTTTATTAGGTACACAAATTTCTAATCAGCCAATCACATGGCAGCAACTCAACGCATTTAGGCATGTAGACATGGTCAAGATGATCTGGTGCAGTTCAAAACGAGCATCAGAATGGGGAAGAAAGGGTCATTTAAGTGACTTTGAACGTTGCATGGTTGTTGTTGCCAGACAGGCTGGTCTAAGTATTTCAGAAACTGCTGATCTACTGGAATTTTTACTCACAACAATCTGGGCTACAGCAGCAGAAGACCACACCGGGAACCACTCCTGTCAGCTAAGAACAGGAAACTGAGGCTACAATTTACACAGGCTCACCAAAATTAGACAATAGAAGATTGGGAAAACATTGCCTGGTCTGAATAGCAATTACACTGTAAAAAAAAGAAATATGATCAATAAATCATAAAAATCTGTGTTTTTATGTTAATTGTAACTTATTAAACTAAGTTTAGTCATTCTAAGTTATTAAACTAAGGTTATTAAATTCTAACTTTTAGGTTATGCAGTTGTAATTCAGTTTAATGTAATTTAAGTATCTAATATTAATGTAATATTTAATGTAATACACAGAATATGTAGGGGAAAAGCTCAATTAAAGGGATATTTACCCAAAATTGAAAATGCACTTACTATGTACTCATCCTCAGGTGGTTATAAGCCTTTTTGAGTTTCTTTCTTCTGTTAAACACCAATGATGTTTTGAATATGTATCCCTTTAAGCTCACCAAGGCTTCAGTAGTTTTGATTAAAAAAATTAAGAATGTGAAACATGGCATTAATTATATTTCAGCATCATTACTTTAGTCTTCAATGTAAATGATCCTTCATAAAATATTGTATTGCTATCATTTGTTCTCAAGAAACATTTCTTATGATTATAAATGTTGAAAATATTTGAGCAGCTTTTTTCTTTTTCTTTTTTATCTAACTTGGTATATACAGCAAGGAAAATAAGTATTGGACACACTACCATTTTTCTCAGAAAACAAGGTGCTCTTAACTTGAAATTTTCACCGGATATTAATAGCAACCAAAGAAATCCATATATGCAAAAAAAAAAAAGCTTAGTTCATGCGCAGCAGGATAAGTGAAATTTAAAAATAATCAAATAATTACAAATTAAGCTGTGATTTTTTATTTTTTTTTGCCAAAAAAGCCTGATCGACTGATTGTTGTGCAATGAAATATAGCGTTACTAACCGACGAGGAAACACGCATGGACTAAATCTCCAAAAGAGCAACAAAAACATCAGTGAATTGTAGCTCTGACATGGACATGAGGGATATAAATTACTGAAAAAACAGCTGCTGGTGAAGTATATTGATCGCAAGTGCTCAGCTTGTGATCATATTTCGGTTTTTGATATGTAATTTTAAATATTCGTAGCTTAAAACATAGGGAACATGACTGGAATGTGCTCTTACAGCTATTGCAAGGGCTTAAACAGAGCAGTGCTCATAATATTGAGCAAAAAAAAAAGACAGTTATGAAACAACCTACTTTGTATTTTTGTAGGAAACACAGTTTAGATCTTTTAGGGCAGGGGTCTTAAACTCACGGCCTACAGATAATTTGTGGCCCCCGCCTTAATTTTAAAGTTTATACTTATAGGGTTGCACCATTATTTGTGGATCATTTGCATCTCGCTACTTGCATTGTTTTAGTATTGAACATTACATATATTTCTATATGATGTAAAAGTAGTCAAAACAAATGACAACAGCAAGATGCTTCCTTTTCCTGTAACAACAGCTTGGCAGATAACAATAAATCTAATTATTATTATTTTTATAATTTTTATTATTAATATTTTTAGTGATTGATACATTTTCTCATACATTTTTTATTTTTTATTTTTTCTCCATCTTATTTTATGTTTAAAAAAACTCCAATCTTCTCAAATCTCTTTAAAAAATTTAAACACAAAATAAGAGAAAAAAATTTACTAATTAAAAAGTAATAATTAATAATATAATATTTTTTTTTGTGGAAAACATGATGAGGCCCAGCCTCACTCAGCCTCTGCCTCCAGCGGCCCCCAGGTAAATTGAGTTTGAGACCCCTGTTTTAGGGTGTGTGAGTTATTGCCATCTATCACTGAATGTGTCAGGAATATCAAAAACAAAACCAACTTAACCCCGCTCTTTTAGCGCCCCTCACAACACTTGATTCCACACTGGCATTTCCAGCCTGATCTCACGAGGAAACGTACGTTTGTTACGTTTTGTCAGTTTAGTGGCTAATTCGTACGAATTCGTACGAGTTCAGTGGTATAAAAATGTCGGATTTGCACCTACCCCACCCCTAACCCCAACCGTCATTGGGTGATGAGCAAATCAAACTAATTTGTACGAATTAGATTGATGCAAATTCATACGAATTAGCCACTGAATCAAAAAGTTATGAATTTCCATGAGATTGCGTTGGCATTTGCACAATCCATATGCACAACACTTTGGCTTGTCTCCCTCACTCGAAAGCTTGACAGACCGTGAATTTCTTAAGTGGTGTTTTTATTGTCTTCCCACAAACTCAGAAACATGGATCACATTTGTTTCACATGACATTCACATGGCTGCTCATCAATGTTTTTATATTATTTTCTTCTTGTGAAAGCCACGATACATATCCCTTCAGAATTCTTAAACACACACACACACACACACACACACACACACACACACACGAAGGCAATGCTGCAATCCGAGAGCCAATTCCTTATGAAGTTTCTGAAAGCAGTTTGATCACGCGAGTGGACTCAGTCAAACCAAACATTTAAGAGAACACCTTCATTCCTTCAGACATCACAGCCTTTTGCCCCGCGAGTCAATATAAAGCAACAGCCTGTCAGGGAGCCTGTTTAAGGGTGAACACACTTCTTGTAAACAAAAGCTGTATCTGTGCTGTTTTACGGCGGCCACTTTGCTCAGATAAAAGCTTCTTCGGCACGTTCACAGCCTGGTACACACGAAGCCAAGCTAGCAGGACTAACAAAAGAGACAAAGACCGTGTAGAAGAGTGAGACTGAAAAAAAAAAGAAAGAAAAAACGCAGCAGACCAAAAGAAGAAGTCAGGGGGACTAAGAGTGAGAAGGAGAATGTTAATAGAGAATGTAATGGCAATGACCTTCACCAAGATGAAAGTCTGAGAGATTCTACCAGCATGGCGAGATCTTCAGCGCTGGTGGATGAAGTGATTAGCATTGCAGTAAGGAGAAAGAGGGCAAAAAAAGCAGATCTACTCCCGTATGCAGGAGGGTGTGTATGAAGTCTAAAGGAGACTGTCTGGGCACTGATGCGTGCAGAGTCACCCCCTGTTTGAGGTTACGTGTCTAACGTTAGATAACAGCCATCCATTTTAATGCATGTATGTGAGAGAGGGAGAACTCCGAGTCTGGAAATTGAACCGTTAAAGCTGAAACGCGGTGAAATGTAACCACGCTAAATGCCTCGTGCTGGACAACGTGTCATTTCTCCCCGGCGGCACGTCGATTTTCTGCTTACAAACTTAATTGGTCAAGATCAGCATTATGACAGTTCATGTTTCGAACTGTTTATGGTCCACAAGTCACACTCGATGATCTACAAACATGGATAAATAAAGCAACTCAGAATACATCCAGCTGGAACAACTAACTGGTAAGAGTGCAACACTTATATTTTTGCTATTTCAATCATCTTCGTTTTAAATTGACTCTTAAATTCTGACATATTTTAGTCTGTGTTCTTTTAGTTGATGAGTCAATACATTTTACTAGACATTATCTAGCACAACTCCCATTTAAAATGTTTTGTTACTTTAATAAACGTTCATTTTGTGTCCATTTTACAATGGTTTTGATTTTCTTGTGTAGACAGTAGATCATGAGCAAATAAAAAAAAAACTATGCGCAATTTAAAATATG
>CAIGQZ010000253.1:3143196-3145696 GCA_903798205.1 Danio tinwini
TGGAAGTTTATTACCAGGTTTTTGTCTGTAATTTACACCAACCCAGACAATATATCAATTTAAAGTACTTAAAATTTCAATAAATTAACTTTTTCTTCAAACGTTTTAAGATCAAAAGCTTTTGAAGGACAAATCAAGATCTCACAATGCAATTCAAAAGCATAAATAAGCTAAGAAAAAACATGAATCACAAAATACGGAAAATACAGTGCAGCCATACTCCCCTTTAATACCTTAGAGCTTGTCATGGGGGCATGAATAAATTGTTGCTGAATGAAAAATGTTAAATGAAACATCTGAAATTATGTAAAACTCCAGAAGAAACATTGAATAGCATGGTGACGCCATGACGTTAATCAATCTATGTACTATAATATTTAAAACAGCAACATGAAAGCAATATTATAAAAGCAACTTATATAAACACCTTAATCATATTGTTGCCTATGCTGTGCTTTTTTTTTTTCTTCGTATTGTGACGCAGTCATACCTGTCAACCCTCCCGTTTTTCCCGGGATTATCCCATATTTTACAGTTCTATCCCACTATCATCACATATTTTCAGTCTTTCTCTGAAGGATGGCAATAAACATTAAAGAGCAGAGCCTCCTTATACGCAACCCATACTGCCAAACCAGCAGGGGCCGCCCTTTGTTTTTGAATGAGAGTCTGTTCTGTGCTTTTGCATTGTTTAGGCATGAAAACGCTGAAATAAATATAAAAAACGTCGGGATTCCCTTGATATGCAATCCTCAAAACAGTCATATATCGGTGCATGACTGTCAGCTGACGCTCTTCATAGTGATAAATAAAAGCTGTTTCCCAAACAGATTCTGTAAAACGTCTGGGTTTTGGGTGCGTGTTTAAACAGACATATACACATAATTATAATACTATCTAAAGATGTTGATCTTGGTGGGGTTTTTTTTTTCAAACACAACTAATTTCATCCTAAATGAGCAAAAAAGTTAGGAAAGCAATCGAATGCTTTCTTTTTAACATTAGATGGTTGCATTTTTCAAGTGACACCTGTTATTTAATGTAATTAAACATAAAATATCTAAATAAATAAGAGATTCATTCGTTGCTCTTTAATCAGAATGTGTACGTTATACAGTAAAGAAATGGCTAATGAGATTTGATAGCTTGATTTTATTTCATTATAATAGCTAATAATTTTAATAAGCTGAACTGTTTGCTAATGTATTTGCTGCTAATGTATACTATTTATTTTTTTTATTTTGTAAATAATAATAATAAAACATATTACTGACCCTTTAACTGTTTATTTACAACAAAACAGCTCCAAATCAACATATTTAGTAATTTGGGGATTTTTTAGTCGGGGGAATTCCTTATTATGGTGGGCATATCCCTTATTTTCACATCCCAATGTTGACAGGTACGGACTCAGCTCCTAGAGAAACAGAATACTAAATGAGAAAACAATGTGCGTGGCTTGTTTTTTCTACTGCGAGCTGAATGAATGTTAAAGTAGCCATTTCAGCCAGAAAGATCCCCAGAAAAGGGTTTAGGGAGAGTTATTACAACCTAACAGACACCTCTTGCTCATCATTTCTGTTTGCTGTTAAACTGAAAGTTAGGGGTTTTTCCTTAATGACATGCACAGATGAATTGTTCACTATCAAACTAACAATGTGAGTTAACAAAATCATATGGTTAGTTTTGATTTCACTTGTACTTTAAGTTAAATAATTTGATTACTGATGTGCATGTAAACGTAGTCACTGCCTACATCAGACATGTGCATTGGAATCTCTTAAAAATGCTCTTATTGTGTTCAATAAAATCAAACAGGTTTGGAATGACTTTAGTAAATAATCACTAAATCTTCTTTTTTTTTGGCGAACTGTTCCTTTCCACATGACACTTTCAGAGACTCCCACACTCGCTCTCTCTTAGCACCTAATTCCCAGGTCAGTGTTTGACAGCTGTCAGCCCTGCCTTCACCTCCATCATAACACACAAGAGACAGAGAGAAGAATGACAGGGAAAGAAGGGTGCAGAGAGGAGTCCATGGGCAGCTGGAGGGATGAAGATAGAGGAGGAGAGAAGACAGATCCCGGGCCTCTCTGTCACTCGCTGCGGTCATCTTTCCGCCCTCTTGTTTTCTTCATCCTTCCATCCCGAGCCAGTAACCTTCACCGGGAGGCCACGGCACAGATGATGAATGAATCAGAGACAGGAGAGAGGACAAAGATTAGGGTGAGAGAGACAGATGAGAAATGACAAACTCAAGGGGAGGACAGCAGAAAAGATGGAGGAAGAACCGAGATAAAGAGTCCAAAATTAACACCATCAGCGCAAACAAATACATTTATTTTATTTTATTATTATTTTATTTTATTATTATTTTATTTTATTATTATTTTATTTTATTATTATTTTATTTTATTTTATTTTATTTTGATGTTTGACAGAGAAAATACACTTTCACAGTATTCCTAATTTTATCTTCTGGAGAAAGTCTTATTTATAT
>CAIGQZ010000253.1:3150696-3163044 GCA_903798205.1 Danio tinwini
AAACTTAGTAAATGCGAGCTTCTTTGGCGAAAACACTCGATTGATCTTGGCTGGCGCCCTTATAAGCTCCCTGTTATCTGACAGCGGAAAGCCTTGAGTGATTGACAGCTAATATGAAACAATATCGTGGCAAGGAAGTCCGATTAAGCACGTTTTTAAAAAAAATCGAAACAAGTCGCACTGCAACCATTATATGCAGTCGCACAAATGCTCCCAAATATATTATGAGGTCGCATAGATTAAATTTTGGGCATATATGCGACCAAAATTGTCAAAATTTCGAGCCCTGACATATAAATAAATATAAAATATCCTTCTTATATTGTGTATTTAAAGCAGTTTCTTATGTTATGATCATTTTCCACACACATCTATTCCATTTAATCCCTTTCGCTGTCTCACTTCTATATGTAAATGAGCCTTGTTATGATTGGCTAAATTCCATGAACTGGCAAAGCTTTCATTCTTGCTCATCAGGGTCGGCCAAACGCTTGAATCCTGAAAAAGTGTTGACGTGTAAATGTAGGCAGTATGGTAATGCAGTTGTGGTTTCGATGCCAATGCCTTGACAATTTCTGAATGAGTTGTTTCTTTAGTCATTCATCAAGCTCATGCACAAGCCCCATACACAAAGGCCACGTATTTAAGTGCTGTTGTTTTGCCAGCTTTAGCTCATTAGAAAGACCTTTATGCATGAGTTCCTCACAGTGCTGTCAACTTTAATTTCACACTTTGCACATTTAAATTTTGCACAGTTCTTGTGCATAGTTATATAGTACAACTCTTGCACTTAGAAAGAGACTGCATGCCAACGTAGTAAACTGAATAAACACTGTGTAAAATATGGGTACAACAGTTGCTAAATTTACTCAAGCATCTTCAGAATAATGTGGATTTTCACATTACTCATTTTACAGGGTCAAAGTTTTGCCATTTTGTGGCCATAATGTAATTTTGTATTGTCCAAAATTTGTATATTGCATCACTTTGATAAAAAACAAAAACAAAATATTTGTGTAATCCCAGCAGGCACAGGACCTCAACATGACATTAGATTGGCACTGTACACCAACGTCGTAGAACATTGCAAATCGGGTTGATGTCAGAACCCAACGTCTGGCCAATGTCTATGTCCAACGTTGGACAAACACTGCATTTTGGTTACTTTTCAACGCAACCTAAAAACATACAAAATCAACGGCTGCGTCCGAAACCGCCTACTACTCAGTAGGTACTGCATTTGAATTTAAACGTACTACTCGGCCGTTAGAAAAGTACATTCTATACAGTATGAATGTGAGAAGTATGAATGGAATTCGGACGTACTACATCCGCCATTTTGTCATGGTCACGTGACTTACCTGCGTCAGTTGCGTCGATTTACTCCCATTCATGAATTCTCTCGTGGAGCATCATGGGATAGCGCAGCGTGCATGGGATGCGCCCTTTAGAATCTCGCCGGAAGTAGTAAGTCATCCGGGTACTTCTCGCATACTGATTTTCGAATTCCATGAATTCGGACATACTACTCTGCTCGCATACTGATTTTAGCGTACTGTATAGTATGGAAGTATTCGATTTTGGACGCAGCTAACGTCTAATAATGATACATATTGATGTTGTGTGGACGTTACCAATATGCCGTCTACCAAACGGTGGATTTTGGTTGCCATACCTGACGAATAAATGTCAGTATTTGACGTCAAGATGACGTTTATTTAAGATGTTGGCGCGACATTGGATTTTAGTCACTTTCCAACACAACCTAAACTCAACAAAATATCAACGTTGCGTTGTTATTGGACATCAATATAACATTTTCCTTAGACACTGGTGACCTAAATCTAACCTTATATAATTGTCTTATGACATTATGTGTGTGCTGAGATGAGGTATGACATTTTTTTAGAAGCTTTTCTTAGTGAATTTTAGAAATTGAGAGATTTATTTGATCATAAATGAGGTCAAGGATGCACAGTTTTTACAAATATACACATTTTATGCTCATAAAAAGTCTTGTAAGTTCTATTTAAAGCAATAATAATTTTAGGGCTGCATATTGTTTAGGCATTGACATTGCAATGTGCAATAGTTACATAAACAAATGTTCATTCTCGGGTTGTGGTTAAAGTAGAGGAGCCACATTTCAGATTTTACCCTAATAAACTGAAAGTGAACTGAGACATGTGATTGTGTGAGCATTTCAAAAGAGTTTAACACATTTGAGTATGTTTTAATTTCTAATATACACTGGAGCGACGTGGTGGCACAGTGGGTAGTGCTCTTGCCTCACAGCAATAAGGTCACTGGTTCGAGCCTCAGCTGGGTCATTTCTGTGTGGAGTTTGCATGCTCTCCCCGCATTCATGTGCGTTTCCTCCGGGTGCTTCGGTTTCCCCCACAGTCCAAAGACATGCGGTACAGGTGAATTATGTAAGCTAAATTGTCTGTATTGTATGTGTGTGAAAAAGTGTGTATGCATGTTTCCCAGTGTTGGGTTGAGACTGGAAGGGCATCTGCTGTGTAAAACTTATGCTGGATAAGTTAGCAGTTCATTCTGCTGTGGTGACCCTTGATTAATAAAGGGACTAAGCCAAAAAAGAAAATGAATGAATGAATAATATACACTGAAAAAAAATAATTCAGTAGATTTAGAATTTTTATTTAATATAACTGGCTGCAAACTATTTCAACCCAGGCTCATTCTGAAAACTACTGCTATTTACATTTCTAGAGAGCACCAAATCTGTCCCAGGAGGTACGTTGTTTTGAAGTTTTTGTTTTCCCCGAATGCACCAGAGGCCACTGTGTAAACTTTTTGAGAGCTCAACTTTCTCTCACAAGTGCCATTCGAGCCTGCTGTTCTCGCATAAATCCACCGCTGCCGAGCTGACTGACTGACTGATTGAATGACTGACTGACTGACTGACTGACCGATCAACTGACCCTCTCTCCCTTTTCCCTAAACCAAAACAGTAGTGTTTTCAAAAGCACCAAATGATCCGCTCACCCACTTCCCTAAACTTAACCAACTAATTTAAAAAGCAATCCAGAAAAAGAAAAGCCCTCACCTGATTTTTTACCACATTTTCAGATTTGACAACATTCTCACCCTGTTATTTACTTGTTTATTTTATTTTTTGTCTTACCCACTTTCTGGAACCGTTCTTCACCAGACTCGAACTCCTTCATCGTAGTCAACCCATCTCTGCATCTCAAGACTGCTGACGTACATGGCGAGCCACTAGAAAAACTGGTAACAGCGGGGAAAGTCGTCCATAGGGAGGTAAGCAATCAGCTGGTAAGCGCGAAAAGGAATGGCATCATACCGCCCCATAGTGTTCTATTTTAAAGACGAAATGCAGCCATACATACTTCTGGCTATATAATTTGTGATCTCCAATAATGCATATAGGGCTACGTTTTCAGAATGAGCCTATGCTAAACAATTTATGTGGGCTGAATGTAAACAAACAAATTAAATTAAATTCAGCAAACATAAATGGTTAGCAACCGGTTACCTTAAAAAATCTAGTAAATCCAATAAATTAGTTTTTTGTGGTTGCCATGATGACTACATGATTTGACTTTAATAAGAAGATACTAATACGTAACTTACAATTGTCAGGTTAATTTGGCAAGTTAATGGACAACACTGGACTGGTCTATTCTGTATTAAATCTAAAAAAAATTATAATAAATCGTAAGGAATTTGATGCTTCACAGTGATGGGTTGCAGCTAGAAAGACATCTATTGCGTAAAACATATGCTGAATAACTTGGCGCTTCATTCCTCCCTAGATTAAATAAAGGGACTAAGCAAAAAAGACAATGAAATGAACGTAAGGAATTTTTCTTCATTTTAAAAATTCTTAAAATTCTCACTATATTAATAATATTATTACTTCTACTTTTGTTACTATTATTATTACTGATCTAACTTGTTCTTCTGTTATCTCCTCATTTTCATTATTTAAGTTGTTGTCATAGTAGTAATAGTAGCAGGCATTGTAGTAGTAGTGATTGTAGTAGTAGTTGTGGTTCATGAAGTAGTAGTTGTTGTAGTATCTGTAGTAGTAGACGTCATTGGTGTAGTAATATCAAAATTAGTAGATGTTGTTTTAGTAGTAGTAGCAGTCATCGTTGGTGTAGTAGTATCAAAAGTAGTAGATGTTGTCAATGTAGATGTTGTAGTAGTATCAGTGGTAGTAGTGGAAGATTTTGTTGTAGTAGCATCAGTTGTAGTAGATGTTGTAATAGTATCAGTAATAGTAGTCATTGTTGTAGTAGTATCAGTAGTAGTAGTAGTAGTCATTGTTGTAGTGGTATCAGTAGTAGTAGTAGTCATTGTTGTAGTGGTATCAGTAGTAGTAGTCATTAGCTATGTTTTCATCCAAAAATGGGAATGAACTTTATGCGCAAAACTGGATTATCGCATAAAAGACGTGCGAATAAAGCTGCGTTTCCATCCAACGAGTCAAATCGAACAATATCGTCACTTCCTGATTAACTGGTGCCAAATATTAACAGTAAAAACTGAATTTGCTGCAGTAGGAGAAGCTGCGTCAATCTTTTCTTCTTGCGGAGCACAGACACTCTTGTTTCTGGATGTCATTAATAATATAATAACACTAATACTGAAACGGTAAGGCATTTTGACCAAAACAACATTTCAGATGGTTAATGTGGTCAGCCTGCTGGTTTGTCCATTCACACACATTTTTATCATCACATGATCTCTTATAACAAAATCACATGACCTTTTTTTAATGCGCACACTGAAATTTATGCGGTAAAAGTGTTTCCATCGTAGTTTAACCGCATCTTTTCTTATTGAATAAAAAGTTTATCCTACTCAGTTATGTGCATATGTTTTTTATGCGCATTTTCAAAATGTATGCGCATCATGGCGTTTCCATCAACTGTGTTTTAATGTGCATATCTAAAATGTGCATAAAAATAGGTGGATGGAAACATAGCTATTGTTGTAGTGGTATCAGTAGTAGTAGACATCTGTAGTAGTCGTCGCTGTGTCTGTAGTAGCAGCATTAGTAATTTTTTGTAGCAGTTGTAATTGGTGTAGTACTTGTAATTATTATTATTGTTGACTGTATCAGTTATTGATGTTGTCCTTTCTTATTACTATCATTATTAATATTACTACATTACCATCATTGTTATCACTCTTTACCATTGATTAATATATTTTTCCCTATCTGTTATATATATATCTGTTGTTTTCTTCATTTATTGATAGTTATACATGTTGTATGTGTAAATATGTATAGTTTTTTCCTTATGTATGAACTCCGACCTTCCACATAGTTACTTTTACATGCACACACACACACACACGCGCGCGCGCGCGCACGCACGCATCTGACTGTATTGTTGTTGTTCTTTTTTGTTTTTGTTGTTGTTTTGTTTTCTTTGTATGCAATTCCATTTTGTGTACTCTTTGCATACTCTAACAAAAAAAAATACTAATTAATTCTTAAAATTATCCTAATTATTTTAAATAATAGAAATAAAATGTATATTCTAGTCAAACAAACAAACTCTTTCCAGAAAACTTCAATTTCCATAAAAAATAAATAAATCACTGCTCTGTTAAACTACACTTGGAAAATATTTGAAAAGGGATTACCATTTCACAGGAGTGCTTATAATTGTGTCCTAAACTGTATATCGCAGAAATGTCTGTTTTTCCCCTCCTTTTTTCCACCCTAAATAATTACAGTACAATGACATATAACTTTAAGGATCCCAGTGCAGACCCAAGTTACTAATTATTTGTCAATTTTTACACTGCGACATGGTGGCTAAGTGGTTTGCACTGTCGCCTCACAACAAGAAGGTTGCTGGTTTGAGCCCCGGCTGGGTCAGTTGGCAATTCTATGTGGAGTTTGCATGTTCTCCCTGTGTTGGCGTGGATTTCCTCCGAGTGCTCCGGTGTCCCCCACAGTCTAAAAGACATGTGTTATAGGTGAATTTAATATAAACTAAATTGGCCGTAGTGTATGTGTGTAAATGAGTGTGTATGGGTGTTTCCCAGTACTAGGTTGCAGCTGGAAGAGCATACGCTGTGTAAATAAATGCTGGATAAGTTGGCGGATCATTCCGCTGTGGCGACCACTGAGGAATAAAGGGACTAAGCTGAAGGAAAATGAATGAAATTTTTATATTTGTGTGTGACTATTTTTTAATTCATATGATTTCATCAACTTGTCAACAAGGTTTTAATCGTTAAAATTTTCACTAATATGATCACTTTTTATATATTTTTTATAAATGCAGGATATAATAAGTATGCTGTCCCTCAGAGGAATCTCACACTTCACACATTCCACTTCTGCACAGTTCTTGCTAAAGTTCTACAGTACAACTCGATTACACAAGAGAGACAGCATGCCAAACTAGTAAGCTGCATATTCCCAAAAGAAGCGGGCACAACAACGGTTGCCAAACTCGCTCCAGCATCTCCAGAAAAGCACACGTGGAAATAATAGTGAAAGCAGAGGCCCGTGCCCTCGGTGATCGCTCCGCGCAGACAGAGTGGAATGACAGACAGAGAAAGGCAGCAGGCCTCTTCCCCAGAGAGAGGGAATGCATTCATCCGTACTGATCTTAAAACAACAGCCTCCTCCTTTTCACCCCTCGCTCTCTTCTTCCTTCCCCTGACAACACACCCTTTCTCTCCTCCATGATTGGCTCGCCCTCCATGCTTTCCCCTTTTTTCTCCCTGTGTCTTTCACCTCGTGTTTCGCTCCTCGTTTCTTTCTTTCTCCTCATCCGCGCTGACTTGTATTCCGTGCCATTTCCTTCCCCCGCCAATCCTTTCCAGCTGCTTCTCTGGATTTCTGCTAAGCTCTTCCTGCCGTCCTCTCACCTGTTACCTTGGATCAATCGTTGTTCGTCTACATGTGTGAAAATCATGTTATTGGATTTCGTCAACTGTAATAAATTGTGAGATGTGACGCAGGAATTAAAGGGATAGTTCACCCAAAAATGACTATTCTGTCATGATTTCCTCATTCTTTACTTGTTCCAAATTATTAAGAGTTTATTTCTTCTGTTGAACACAATTAAGATGTTTTGAAGAAAGCTGGAAACATATTTGTTTACCTACTGACTTGCATAGTGTTTGTGTTTCCTACTATGGAAGTCAATGGTTGCAGGTTTTCAGCTTTCTTCAAAATATTTCATTGTTACCTTACCTGTTACCTTGAATCAATCGTTGTTCTACATATGTGAAAATTGTAATTATGTATACCATGATGACCATGTTATTTTACATTTGATTGTTCAATTTCTGTACTTGAAAACTGTTATGCTCCCCAGAAAACCATAAAGCACTGTTTATTTATTCATTTTTGCTTGTAATTTATTATTTGCACCCCATAGAAAAATACTTTATAATTTTAGTTGATCAAATTTAATGAAAATTCTTTATTACAAATAAATCTATTCAAATCATCTGTTGAAATTATTAAAATAATCTGTTGAAATTATATTCATATTGCAACATATATCGCAGCAAAACAAAATATAATTTTTTTTCAATTCCAATATCGTGCAGCCCTTTATAAATAAATATATATATGAGCAATTTCATGCAAATGTCAACCTTATTTTAAATTTCAACCTAAAATTAAATTTTCACCAAAATAGCAAAACCATTTCTACATATTTTGTGCAAGGAAGTATTTTACAGTACTTTAGAAATACTCAAACATGTATCTGTCAATTTCACATCTGTCACATCCATAACGGAGAGATGTCACATCCATAACGAAGCGTTTTCCTCATAAATGCAAAAATGTCAAACTAAATAAAATCAATGATGTTTGTTCTTTAGAGAGCCAACTCTTATCCTTTTGATTAGCATTGTTTCTTTTGGGTTGTGCAGTTTAATTCACAGAATTTCCACAAAGTATGTTGTATGCTGCAAACTCACAGACTTTTTTAGTCACATCCATATCGCATGTTTATTTCCCACATTTAAAATATAAAATATGTTTACAGATTGATATTTTTCTGATCCCATAACTCTGTGGTTAGTTGTTTTGGAAAATACAAACAGTTGCTTAAATATAATGTTAACATACTTTCTATGTGATTTTATACTTTGAGTTTTACTGCAAACGTCACATCCATAATGCTGGAATTGCTCATATATATTTAACAGAGAAAGGAGTTTTTAAACACAATATTTAAACTAATTTCTAATAACCAATTTCTAATAACGAACACACAAATGGTTCATCTTTAATATTATATGACAATTAAAAACATTACTGCATTTTTTTTGCTCTACAATCTAATAATATATTTTGCAAGTGGAGGGGTATGAAAATGTTGCAATATGACCTTGGCATGTTCATGACAGATTTCATGAAATTCATCCAGCAAACAGCGCATGTCATTATCATTCAAGACAGCGAACAGTAGCCGGTCTGAAGCACAGTGAATCACCACCTGTTATATAAAACACTGAAGATCATCGTTATATTTTATGTCTCCAAATGGAGTGCAGGAGTTATGACATTTAAAAAATCTCCTTCCTAGCTACATTTACGATGAGAAAATGTTCCACTGATGTAAAAAGTCAGTGAGCTTCAGTGGTTTCGGTGGGATTTAAAACCTACATTATGCTGGAGCTCCTGTATTGCTGCCATTCAATTGGCTAGTGCCTCCACTTAATTAATTTCATTAGTACAAAATTGTTCATTAACATTTTCTAAGCAGAAATTGACTTCAGTAAATGTTAATTTTCAACTCTGATTGTATTTTATCATATTTAGGGAAATGTGAATGAACTGCAGTCAGCGAGAGTTTCTTGAAAACTTGATACAGTGTGTTCATGCACAGATTAAGACATAATTTAATTTGGCCAAGTCTAAATATCATGCAAAGCTTCTAATAAACCTTTTTTCCCTTGCCAGGTCCCTTTTCTTAAAGCTCTCTCCACTTATCCAACTT
Source organism: Danio tinwini (assembly GCA_903798205.1). NCBI lineage: Eukaryota > Metazoa > Chordata > Actinopteri > Cypriniformes > Danionidae > Danio > Danio tinwini. The sequence goes on from CAIGQZ010000253.1 coordinate 3,159,678, forward strand.
TATAATTTATTTGATAAACGTGAAAAAAAAATCCTATTTTTAGCTTATGAACCAACAAGAACCTAGACCAAGTGGTGCTTTTAACAGCTTTTAAGACCAAGGCAAGAATTAACCAGAACACCACCAGTCAAAAGTTCAATCCCAAGTTGTCAGTTTTAACAACTGAGAAAAGCCTCTGTGGCTAATTCAAAAATGCCACTTTAGAGCTAGTAATGAAGGATATTTCATTGTATTATGTATTGTCTTACTAATGGCAAAGCAGAGGACTTTGCTCACAGATGTATTTATTTAAGATCATCATGCCAAATGGCATAAAACAAAATCAATAAATCAGTTCTGTCTGGGTTCTATCTGGGAATTCATCAACATTAACCCCAAAAATCCAAAAACAAAGCAAACACTAATGCAGTTATACAGTGATGCTATTGGACTATGTTAGAGAAAGAAAAAGAGGTTGACTGAAAAAGTGTGATCTCTGTATTCATTCAAGTCAAACTCATCTTTAGATCAACCATCCTAATAAAGCATTAGTTAGAATGTCTGCCAGGAAAAGTGATGTCTCCTTTCAACAGATATTTCCCACTGATGATGGTGCTTTTACAAATTTGTACCTAAACTGTCCATATTAGTAACTTAGGGGAACATATTAGTACCGGAAAAGTACAAAAGTGTTCATCTTCAAATATTTGGGTACTAATATATACTTTTTGAGGTACCAATATGGACCCTTTAAGTACAAATGTGTACCTTTTGAAAAGGTACAGATCACATACCTTTTTTTCTGAGAGTGTAGTAAAGGAAATGCTGTTATCGCTAGAATATCCCATGGAAAAGGCCCTCAGCCAATTAGATACGAGAACAAGAAGGAACTGTTGTATAAATACAAACATACATTTTTTAATACAATTATATAGACTACATATGTTTAAACTTTAAACTATTTAAACCTGATTAACAGGGTCACTCAATGCTTTTGAAAACACTATTAGTTGGGTTTAAAAAAGGAGGAGGGTGGGACAGTCCATCAGTCAGTCAGTCGACATCAGCCTCTGGTGGATTAATGTGAGACTGGCAGGCACGAGAGAAATTTAAGATCTGAAAATCTGTACACAGCAGCCTCTAGTTGATTCAACACAATCTCACGGCAATTCGTAACTTTTTGATTTAGTGGCTAATTCGTATAAATTTGTACGATCTAATTCGTACAAATAGGTATGATTTGCTCATCACCCAGTTAGGTGCCATGCCTCCTTTTTAAAATCGTACATATTCGTACGACTAAACTCGTACAAATTTGTACGAATTAGCCCCTAAACTGACAAAACGTAAAATACTTACGTTTCCTCATGAGATCAGGCTGGGTTGATTTGGCGCTCTCCAGAAATGTATATAGGGGTACATTTTCAGAATGAGCCTGTGTTGGCTTTATTATTACTATATTCATGTTATTTTAATTTAAAATGTAAACAAAGAGGGATTAAATATGGCTTTCTTGGCTATACAGTAGTGATTTATGTAACCCATGAGTATACATCCTTGTTTGCTATAATCAGAACCATGTTTACTTGACTTATTCTACCAAACTGGCTGCAGTTTTCAGAAACTTCTGTCATTCGGTTTAAGCTTTTATCTTCTGTAGAACACAAATAAAGTGTTTTTTTTTTCAATGTTGGAAATAGGTAACCATTGACACCAATAGTAATTGTTTTTCCTACAATGAAAGTCAAAGGTTGCAGGTCTTTAACATTGTTCAAAATATCTTATTTTGTGTTTAACTGAAAAAAAAAACGGTTTGGGATTACTTAAGGTGAAGAAATAGTGAGTAAATATTCATTTTTGGGTGAATTATTCCTTTAATAACACCTCAAGTAATGTCTTATTTTCACCTGTGACTGTCTGCTCTGTGAATGTGATTGGGTGTGTGGAGGAGCTATAGGCTATCTATATGGTAAACTATGAGGTAGTAATTATCACAACAGGCCTAATAAAGAAAATAAGCCCATGGCCTGATGACAGTAGTGGACAGTGGCATCCCGTCTACAAAAACGAGTCCAGATAAAACTCTCAGATGCCCACAAAAAGCAATCAGAAGATAAAGAGATGGAGCCAGAGGAGGTGATGGAGGAAGCGCACATCTGCATGCTCCGGGTCCGCCGAAAATGAACAAAAGATTAGCTAATTTACATGAGCGACCCTGTGGCTTTAGAGACCACAGCGTTTGAGGCTTTCCTGAACAAGTGCACAAATTGAGCAGCTGTGAGCATCTACGTGAGAATCTGGAGGTGACACACGGGCGAGACATGATTGATGTGAAAGTAGGCAGGTTTGCGCCGTCGCTCTCTCTGAATATTTAATTAAAACCCCACATACAAAAGCAGAGATGATGTCAAAGGTGCGCTACTGTTTTTCGCTTCCTTTGAACCCTGCCTGGTTTTGGCAGTTCTCTCTTTTTTCCACCCGCTCTTCACTCCGCCGCCCTCCCTCTCTTCTTTTTCTTTTTCTCCACCGATTTCTCTCCGATCAAACTCAATCAGCGGCCTGCATGCTCTGCGCGGGCTGTTATTGTAGCTTGAAGGTACGATGGAACCCCTGCTCAGCGGGCCTGACCTCCTTTGCGCTCTCCTTCTCTCCTCTACCGCCAAATAAAGACATTTTCTTGCCTTCTCTTCTCTGCTCTCAGGCTTTCTCTCTCTCTCTCTCTCTTTCACTTTGGCCCTTCCAACTCCAGACAAGCATGTCACGTTGCTAACACGCTGCGGACAAGTCCACAAAATGATTTTGTGCCGCACTGCAAGCATGCTTTACATAAGCGGAAAGTTAAATACCACAAAAGACCATCACATAATGAATAGATGCCTCCAGCTGAGGTAGAAACACAAAAGAGAAAAGCAAAATAAATACACAGAATGCAGGTGTAGCTTTTGTTCGACAAGCAAACATAAAAAATGCAGTGGGGAGGAAACAAAACCTTTTTTTTTCTTTTTTAGACACATAAGGCCCCTAAATTCCTATAAGGCTTCTAAATTTCTTTTATTATAAAATAACAGTTTTTTAGAAAATCAACTGAATTTACCACAGGTGAACTACAATTAAGCTGCTGAAACATCTCAAGACTGATCAGTGGAAACAGAATGTACAATTTACAGTAGCTCAATTTAGAGCATCATGGCAAAGGCTATGAATACTTATGCACATGTGATTTTTCAGTTTTTTTTATTTTAATAAATTTGCAACAATTTCAAAAAATTGTTTGTCACATTGTCATTATGGGGTATTGTGTGTAGGATTTTAAGGAAATAAATGAATAAGAATGTAACATAAAAAAATGTGGAAATACTTTCTGAATGAACTGCGTATGTGGATATAT